>PVLD010000617.1:0-18376 GCA_004027595.1 Dinomys branickii | reverse complement strand
CTTTTTTGGTCCTCAGGTGACCACAGATAACGGTTCATGACAGCGTGCGGCCTTTGGAAGCTCTCCAGGAAGCCGAAGACTGAGCGTGGACCCGAAATCCGGCCCAGCAAGTGCATTCCCCACCCCCTCCTATCTGCTGCTGCTAACCCAGTGTTCTGCTCCGTTTGGGGCCCCTTGTCCATGCTCCATGTTTGCTAATTACCCTGTTTCTTTGTTTCTAGTGTTCACTGCTGGTGCTTCTGAAATCGTAGTTTAGTCTAGAATTTAACTGTCTCCTCACACGGCCCCCAGTAGAGGCTCCAGAGAACTGCAGAGTCAGCACATTCTAAACTCTTGAGTCTTCTGCCCCGGATTTGCCCCGTTGCGCGTGTTCCCATTGAGGTGCCCTCTCAGGTCTGGGGGCAGACATGGCTCAGGCTTGTGCCCTCCTCATGCAGCCTGGAGGCAATTCTTGTCACTTGGGGCCACTGTCTTTCATGTCTTTCTTCTTACCTCCACTAGGTCTTTTCTGTAGTCTTTGTGCAAATTGCTGTTAACCAGTTACCTGAACTGTGGCTCCTCCGGGAACAAATCCCACTGTTGCCACTCTTAGCGGAGAGAACCACGTGAGCTGTCATATGCGTTGTACAGCATAAGTAATTATTATACATCATTGTTTAATCTGGATCCACAGGTCTGGAAAGCTCCCGATTGTATGTGAAAGTCACAGTTGATGTAACAGCTTTACTTTAAGGTTCAGTGTAGGTGCTTAATTCTGTAACCTAGATATACCACATATAAGGCCTTACTATTTCATGTCATAATTTTACAGTATATTGAAAAGGAAGAAGTAATTTTATGTCTATTTTAGAGGCACAGTTTTCCTGACCTGTCAGTGACTACAACTGATCTAAAGGTTTTCATGTGGCAGTAGAAGGAGCCCAGACTGCCGTATTCTGTTATGTCTGGCTTGGCTTTCACAGATCTATGCATGTGTGTATGCACTTTTAAGATTTCTCTGTTAGGTGTTTGTGCTCTTCCAAGGATCTGATCACAGTATGCGTGTTGCTGGGTACTTTCCTTCTCTTTGTATCTACCAGTAGCTGTGTTGGTGCTTATGATTAGGTTTTGAGCATCATATTGGAAATAATGTTTACGCTGGCTTCAATCCTCATAAAAGTGTATCCAGGCATGATGATGCTTCAACACTCTGGGAGGCTGAAGCAGGAAGATTACAGGTTTGAGCCCACCCTAGGCAGTTTAGGAAAACAAACAAACCAAAAAAAAAAAAAAAAGAAAAGAAAAAGGGCTAGGGTGTGAGTGTGAAGGCCCTGGTTTCAGTACCCATGCCCACTTAGTCCCCCCAGATGAGCTAGACACGAGTTGGAGGCGCTGCACAGCTGGGTAATTTGCTGTGCTCCTGCAGCTTTTTGGAGTTTGACTTGATGTCTGACTTCAGAGAGCCTGGGCTGTCTCTGTGGTACTGACATCCAGTTTCGTAGTCCCAGCAGCTTGAAGCTGCTCTCCTTTTGAAATTTTATTTCCTTGTTTTGGGATTGTTTATTCTGTTGTGGAATATTTTAGCCAGAGCAACCTGCCTGTTCTTGAATAGTAAGAGGTAAGTATTGTACAATTCGACTGTATTTCCTCATAATACCTCCAGGCAGAGACTTTTGCATCACTGTACAAAAAGAGGATGTTGTTACTGTTATGAGTCATTATAGTACATTTTTTCCTTTATAAAGAAATAGACTCATCCAGGCATGGTGACAAATGCCTGTAATCCCAGCACTCTTGAGAGGCTGAGGCTGGAGGATCACGTGTTTGAGCTCAACCTGGGCCTGTTAGCAATGTAGCAAGAGCCTGCCCTAGAATGATAAATTTAAAAAGGGTTGGGAATGTAGCTCTCCAGAAGGGTCTTTGGTTCATTCCCTAGAGCTACAACAAAACAAAACAAACACAGAAAAGAAGGCGAGCGGGGCAGAGGTCTTCAGAGGAGCAGGGGCCCTGACTGTGTGCGAAGCAGCGGCGTCACTTCTGACCCCTCCTGTGTGGAATTAACTGGCTCTGTGTGTCACCTCTCAGGCTCATCCTGCGGCTCAGTGTCACAGTCTTGACCCCAGGGACCACGCGCACTTGCTGTCCCGGGCCAGGCAGACGGAATAGAGCAGCAGGAGCCAGCACTGCGAGCCGCTCAGACCCCCACCGCTACCTTGGGGGGGTGGCTTTCCTGCATTTTCTTCTTTCCGAGTTTCTGCCTTATTCCCTCTTATTCCTCCTCTTCCTACACAGCCCTGCCCACTGGGGCAGAGAGGCCCGGCAGGCTGAGCTGCACAGAGTGCTTTTATGTGCAGGTTGGCGACAGAGTCTATTATTAGCTGAGTATGTAAAACGTGAGGTTCGCAGAAGTTTCAGGGTGTTTCTTGGTTTTCATTTCTGAACTAGAAACTAGGAACCCTGGCTCTGAGTTGTCCTCTGTGATGCATTCAGTCTCTGTCTCTGGAAAATCATGAACATTCTTCGGGCCTCAACCTCTTCTTCCATAAAATGAGGGGAAGAGGTGAAATCTTGAAGTTGTTTCCTGTGGAAAAGCTAATTTTTGTGAGCGCTTTTCTGGCAGCTGCCCCACTCCAACATTACGTTGTCTGTTCTTGTCATACCACCACTGATTGCTTCTTTTTCTTTATTTCTTTTTGTGTGTCTTTTTGAGATGGGATCTCTCTCTGCAGTCTAGGCTGGCCTTGAACTTGCAGCAATCTTTCTGCCTTAGCCTCCTGAGTACTGGGATTATAGGTGTGTGCCACCGTGCCCAGTCATCTTGTTTATTTCTGAGTCTTATAAAAGCATTTACTGTTTGATTTTACGTAATTTCTCCATAAATTGGTTGCTCTCTCTTTTTGAGACGCGGTTTCACTATGGAGTTCAGGTTGGCATTGAACTCACTTTGTAGCTCAGGCTGGCCTCAAACTTGCAGCGGTCTTTCTGCCTCAGCCTCCCCAGTGCTGGGATTACAGGCGGGCATCACCACAAATAGCCTATCATTTGCCCTGCCTTCTTCCATCTTTCTCCCATGCATTCAGCAGATGTTGTTGATTGCCCGCTGGTGCTCAGCGCTGAGAGGTGGGTGGGAATACAATGAGGAGGGTGTGCCTCTTGCCTTTAGAGAATTTGTGATTGAACTCTAGAGATAATGTGCTGCGGTGTAAAGTGTGCCCCTTATTGTTGCTCACTCTCTTACCATGTAGGTACTTTCTCAGCTGACTTCTGTGCTGCAAATCACTGGTAATTTGTTAGCTTTTATGTAAGCTTTTTCCTGCTGCCCCTGGAAGCTCCTATTATGCATCAAAGCACTAGCTTAAGTTGTGGGGAAGGTAACTAAGGTGAAGATGTAGCTGAGAAGGAGCTTACAAATCAGTGGGCTGCACAGAGCAGCTACACACAGGAAAGCCAGAATCCAAATCATAAAGAGGGACGAAGGGGCCACAATCACTTCTAGGCTGTAGGAGCGAGGAGCGCTGCTTAGTGAAAAACCTGAGCCTCAGGTAGATCTGCAAATGTGTAGGATTTTTCCAAGTGGGGTCGCATTGAGTGAAGATATCCCAGCTCAGGTGTAAGTAGAAGAAAGGCTAAAAAAGGTAAGTATTGCTGATGAAGGTTCTTGGTGGCATACGGAAGGTGTTTCTTTTTTAGACTGAGCTGGCTTTGTTTATTTGTTATAAGCAGAAGTGTGATACTATAAACCATGTATGTGGGTAGGGGAATATACTGAGGATTGAACCTAGGACCTTCACACTAAGGTACATCCTCAGTCCTTTTTTAATCATTATTTTTTGTTTTGCTAAGTTGCCCACAGTGGACTTGAACTTTCTATTCTCTTGCCTTAGCCTCCCAGAATGCTAGGCTAACAGGTTTGTGCCACCGTGGCTGGTATGCGTGTGTGCGTGCGTGCGTGCGTGTGTGTGCGCGCCCACGTGCGCGCATGCATTTGTGTGTGCATGTATTTGTGGTGTTGGGTACCAAAGCCAGACCCTTGTGTCTGGTAGGCAGGCAGCGCACCACTGAACTGTAACTGCCTGCTAAGGAATGCATCTGACCGCTCTGAGTTTAGTAGATCAAGGGCAAGGGACAACTAGACAGAGCGAGACCCGATCTTTCAAAAGATAATGAATATCCATTATGGTAGTGATTATGGGGAAGGAAAGGAGGGTGGAAATATTTGGACAGGTCACATGATTTAATGTTAAGGGAAAACTGAAGGAGGCTTAAATATTACTGACAGTTTTTGTATTTGAATGTTGGAAGATGTTATTCCAGTAACTTAAGTAGGGAATTGAAGAAGAGCTTGAGCCTGTTCTGTGTTAGAAAGCTGATAATTTTGAGCCAAGTGTAGGGCACAGGCCTGTAATCCCAGCTACTTTGGAGGCTGAGGCAGGAGGACCTCAAGTTCAGCTTGGGCAATTTAGCAGGACCTTGGCTCCAAAAGAAAAAAAAAATTCTGGTGTTAAATCTCTCTTATGGAGATGCCGGTGTGGAGTTTGGTGGAGAGATTGGATTGGGAGATTGTGTACTTTGGAGACTCTTTCCCTAGTGGTTATGGTTTAACCTTATCTGCTAGGACAGCACTGGATAGATAGGAAGTATAGATAAACAGGAGAAGCATGCTGAGGACAGATTCTTTTTTTTCCCCCAGGACAGATTCTATGGGATGATAGGGCCCTGAGAAGGCAGCAGTGAGCAGGCCAGGAAAGGGCAGCTGAACTGAAATGGAGAAATGTGCAGTAGTCCGCAGTGCTGTGTGGAGAGAGGCCCAAGGAAGATCAGCTGAGACAGCATTGATTTGGCAGCCTTGCTGGGCTGTGTGGGAGAGGGTGTGATAGGTCACTTCCTGCTCAACCCTAGTCAAACCCTCCCTTTTTTTTTTTTTACTGGACTCTTCATGCCCTTTGTATTTTACTTCTCTGTGTATATTTTCACCATTTTGCAACTCTGCTGTCCCGTTTAACTTCTGTGCATTTGTCTTTACGTCTGCTCCCTGCCTGCTCTCTGATCTCTTTCCAGCTGCACGTGGTTGTTGGTTGGATGTGGGGGGGGGCAGCGTGCTGCTGCTCAGATGGGCTGATCTGGGCGGCGTTATTAGGGTGTGACTTGTGGCTGCCGTCCAGGGCCAGCTGCTGTGGCAGTAAGGCCTGCTTGAGCTCTTGCTGTGAGGGTGGGTTGTGGCTGGCTGGGAGCTTCTACCAGTGCTGCCTGAGGACGTCCAGGTGGATCTATGACATATCACTTAAACGCTTGGAGAAACCTTTTAAAAGAGCTTCTTGCTAAAGTCTGTAGTTCAGTGAGTCCAAGTCTGATAGGGATTTCCATCATTTTCTTGAAAGCTACTGAATGTAGTAATATGTGTACATATATACATTTCTTTTCTTTCCTTTGTACTGGGGATTGAACCCAGCACCTTTGCACTGAGCACAACCTCAGCTCTTTTTATTTTTGTTATTTGGAGAGAGGGTCTTGATAAATCGCTTCATTGCCTAGGTAACTCAAACTTGTGATTCTCCTGCCTCTGCTGGGGTTGTACTCATATGCCATCTCGCTTGGGTTTTGGTTTGTTTTTTGTTGTGGAGTCTTGCTGTGTTGCTCTGGCTGGTCTTGACCTTGTGAATGCAAGGGATCTTCTTGGTTTCACTGCCGCAGTAGACGAGCTGCTGGTGTACACGTGTGTGCGCCCAGCATGTTCCCCTTCTTTTGGGTAACTGTGACTGGAGGTGAAGGACATGACATGAATGACATGAAGTAGGACAGCCTTGAGCAGTTCTGGGACCCAGGGCTTTGCAAAAATCGAGGAGACTTCCATGCATGCAGAGGTGTGTGTTGTGTGTATACTAGCTGTATATTCAGTGTTTTATTTTGAAGTGTTTTTCTCATGTCTTTTAATATGCCGAGAATGATTAGATAATGTGAAAGTAATTCTTCTTGTAAAGGAGATGGAGACTGCCAACTCTTATTATACAACTCATATGTAATATAAGTAATAAATACCTTTCTGTTGTAAAAGCTTCAGATAATTTAAAAGCATATGCAATAAAACCAGAAGTTCTTTCTTTTTTTTTCCATGTGTAAGTGCTGATGTTTGTCCTTTCAGATATTTTTCTCCACATGTAGCTTACTTTCTCTTTTTTTTTTGGCTGTCCCATGGATTGAACCCAGGGTGTGCTGAACTACATCTTCAGGCACCCTTGTTGTTTGTTTTTGTACTAAGGGTGACCTCAGGGGTGCTGCTACTGAGCTGTATACCCAGCCCATTTCTAGATTTTGAGACATGTTCTTGCCAGGTTGCCCAGGCAGGATTTGAACTTGATGCTTCTGCCTCAGGCTCCCGAAAAGTTGAGATTACAGGTGTGTGCCACTGCATCCCACTCTCAGCCCTTTTTATATTTTATTTTGAGACAGTCTAACTAAGTCACCCAGGCTGCCTTGAACTTGTGATTCTTTGGGCTCAGCCTCTGGGCTACTGTGCCCAGCTATAGTTTACTTTTACAAGTGTAAGTGTGGAACAGTTTTTTTTGTGTCGCTTGCTCTCTGTACTAACAGTGTTTCCTGGGGCTCTTCTGTTGCATGGTGTTCAGTGTGTCTATGTGCACACACTTGTGCCTGTGTTTCCCTTGATGAGGAAGGTGGGTAGGGACACTGGGGAATGAGAGGAGGGCCACTGATGTGCTTATCCTGGAGCCCACTTCCCACAGTGGTGTGTGTTGGAGGGGAGCCTTTTCCTGCAAAAGAGTGTGCAGTAAGGAAACAGGGCTGGGGATGTAGCTCAGTGGCATAAGCGCTTGCCTGGCAAGCCTGAGATCATGAGTTCGATTCCCAGTACCCCCCAAAAAAGAAATGGATGCGTGGATGTGTCTGTGACTAATGGGAGCAGGCATGCAGAGTGCTGTGGCAGACACGGCCATAGAGGTGGCCCTTATGCAGCCTCAGCACAGAAATGAGAAGGAGCCTCGGCTGGCGGCTAGAAATTTCAGCTGTCACCTCTCTTACCGAGGTGCTGAATGATGGCTGAGGGTTAAGCGTGATTCAGAACAAAATGAAACGAGACTTAGATGCTGTTTTTTTTTTTTTTAGTATTTCCCTGTTTTCAAGGTCATTGACATGAGAATGAGAATGAGTTAAAATTTTTAGTTTATGTGCTGTCAAAGTGAGCACAAGAGTTAAAATTTTTTTCATAACAAAATGACTACATCTTTTTATTTTCGAAAACAGGAAAGTATGTAGTATGTTTTAAAGTCATGGAAGCCGGGTGTGGTGGTGCACTCTTACAATTCTAGCACCCTTGGAGGCTGAGGCAGGGGGTTAGAATGTCTTAGTCACTTAGTGAGACATTATGTCAAAAAAACAAAAAGTTCAGGTTTTCTTTTTTGAGACAGGGTCTTACTGTATAGCCCAGGCTGTCCTTCAGGTTGGTGGTGATCCTCCTGCCACAGCCTCCCAAATGCTGGGTTGACAGGTGTGCGCCACTCTGTTTTTTAAAAAAAAGTTTTAATTTTTTCTGGAGTAGCTTGTCCTACATATGTGGAGACACACACACACACACACACACACACACACACACACACACACATTTTCATTCCTACTTTATCATGAGGCTAGTGAATTTTATTACGAGATTAAAGCCAGATGAAAAGGCAGGTATGGTGGCCCATGCCTGTAATCCCAGCACTTGGGAGGCTGAGGCAGGATTGCTGTGAGTTCAAGGCCTGGGCTACAAAGTGAGTTCAAGGCCAGCCTGAACTACATATAGTGAAACCCTGTCTCAAAAAAAGGCAAAAAAAAAAAAAAAAAAAAAAAAAAAAAAAAAAAAAAAAAAAAAAAAAAAAAAAAAAAAAAAAAAAAAAAAAAAGCCCATAAAGAACAAAACAAACAAACAACCAGATGAAATAAATGATTTATTACCAAGAGCTGGTTTTCCAAAAGGATAGTTGATCTGCTGGTATTTGATTGTAAGATTCCTTTGTGCAGTATTATTCACCTTCCTCTCTTATGTGTGACACACAATAAAAGTTTGCTGGAGGTAATAATACCACATTGAGCCATATGTGGCATATGCTGCAATCATAAATTCACCACATATCTGAAAATTTGATTTGTAGCTTGTTTAAAGTGATAGTAATTTTCTTTGCACACAGGTGTGATGATGATGTAGCCGTCTACCCTTTCTCCTTGTGTCTATTCTTTTTTTATTGTTTGGAACTACTGGGGACTGAGTTCAGGGCCTTACAAGCAATAGCCGTACACTGCGCAGAGGGACACCTCGGCCCTTTTTATTTTGAGAATCAGTTGCTAACTGGCCCGAGCTAGCCTCAACCTTTAGTGATCCTCCTGCTTCAGCCTCCTGAATGATGAGATTACAGGGATGTGCCACCACACCCAGCTCATTTCTTTTTAGCCCTGCAGAATATTCCATGGTCTGGCTATCCACAGTGTATCCGTTCATCTATGGCAGAACATCTTGGTTGCTTCCACATTTCGGGAATTATGAATAAATCTGTTGTAAATGTCTGTGTGCATGGGTTTTTGTGGATATTGTCAGCTCCTTTGGATAAATTCCAAGCAGTGTGATTACTGGATCATGCAGGGTATGTTTAGGTTTGCAAGGAACCACCCAGCTGTCTCCAGAGTAGCATTTTGCTTTCTCACCAGCAAAAAGTGAGAATTTCTTTGTTGTCCGTATGTGCGAACTTCAGTGTTGTCAGTGTGCTGATCTTGGGAGCTGTGATAGGTGTGTGGTGTGCCTGCTGTGCAGTCTCCCATGTGTGCAGTTGCCACTGTCTCTTCTGTGGTGGAGTCTGCAGCTCACATGACCTCCTCTCCTCCCCCTTCCCTCCCTTCTGTCCCCCCTCATTCTTAAATTGTAATTGTTGTGAGTTTTAGGGATTATTTTTGATAGTATCCTTTATCAGACACACCTTTCTGATAATACCTTTTGCAGATATTTTCTCCTTTCTGTGGCTGGTCTTTTTTTTGTGCCGGGAATCAAACTCAGGACCTTGTGCTTGCCAGGCAGGTGCTTGTGCTGCTGAGCTGTATCCCTGGCCCTCCATGGCTTGCCTTTTTATTTTCTCGACAATGGTTTTTTCAGATTTTTAATGAAATCCAATTTACTGGTTATTTTTTTCATGGCTCATGCCTTGGGCGCTGGATCTAGAGGATCTAGATGTAGAAAGATCACCCGTCACCAAGCCCAGCTGTTACAGTTGGGGTCTGGGTGTCCCCCAGAGCCTCCCGCAGTCACAGTGGGCCTTTCCCAGAGTGGCTGGCTTTAAGATGGGTGGTGCTGGTGTGTGATGCCACATTAGGGCACTGATTGGTTTGGCACTGCCCTAATACTGGTAGCCTAGTGTACAAAAGGAGTGGAAAGAAGCTGCTAAGATCCTGGTTGCTTTGCTACCTTTTGTACACCCTGGACTGTGTCTCCTCTGCAATGTCTGTCTGCTGAGCCACCCTGCCTTGGAGCCAGCTGATTATGGACTGAACCCTGTACATACTGTGAGCCAAATAAACCTTCCTCTTGTAACTTTGGATGTTGGTATTTTGTCTCAGCAATGAGAACAGTAGCACCAATTTCATATGAATCTTCTTTTGTGTGACCTTTTAGGGCTTCTTATAGCTCTGCATGTTACATTTAGATGTGTTGCATACTTGGAGTTACTTTTTGTGGAGGATGTAGGTCTGTGTTTAGATTTTTTTTTTATGTGGTATCCAGTTGTTCCAGTGCTGTTATTTGAAAAGATTATTTTATTCATTTTATGATTTTTGTATGCAGTCAAAGATAGTTTATTTCTTCTCTGTGTTTTGTTTTTTGGGGGACAGGGTCTTGTTTTATGGCCCAGGCTGGCCTTGAACCCATGGTGATACTCTGAGTGCTGGGGTCATGGGTGAGAGCCACCCTACCTGGCAGGTGGGTCTATTTCCAAAACCCTCTCCTACTGATCTGTCTTTGTTGAACACACCGTCAGGATTTCTTTTATAGTTCTAAATAAAACATGTTGTCCTTACATTAATCAAGCTTAACTTTTCACACAGTGTCTTGTTTTTTTGGTGGAATAATTCTTGCTTTTATTCTGAGAATTATGATGAAGTGAGTTAGAAATTTTTTCCTATGCCTTAGGGTAGGCCATGAAGGATATGACTATTTAAATGACTGGTCATGAAAAGAAACAAACACTGATGGGGAATCCCAGTGTTGTAGGAACAACGTGAAGCAAACAGTGAAGTCACAGTGCTGTTTTCCACCATAGCTCCTTCCTGCGAAGCTGTCTAGACATGGCTTTTGTTGTGCTGCATTGCAGTGAGGTAGCAGCAACCTGGGACTTTCTGTTTGATCTGTATATGAATACCATCTCACACTGACACCGATAGGACAGCTGCCAGTTTTCACAGGGGCCGAGACTGTCTTTCGAGCACGGCAGCCTTTCACTTTATTGTAGCTCTGGCATGTTTACAGGAACATATGTACAATTACAGGAACTTTTATGGAAGCATTTAAGGTCGGGTTTTCAAAAAGGATTTGCGCTGACAAGAAGCAGACTTCTGGGAAGGGTGAAGGCAGGCGAGCCCTGAGGTGGGAACAAGCCAGGATATGTGGGTCAGACAGCACAGAAGTGCACGTGTGTCATGTGCACACGGGAGGGCTTGTGCTGCTGAGGGGACTTGGCTGAAGTGTGTTGGGGGTTGTAATTGTATTGTCAGGAACTCTCCTGGCTTGGCTATGCCATTGCTCTTGTTTTTGTGGATGGTTTTCATATAATGTCATGTTGTATCTTCAGTTTGTCTCTCCTGAACTATGTAATGTCATACTAGAATGCATATCCCAAGACTCTTGTCCTTGGGTTTGGAATTAGTATGTGTCCAGCGCAAAAGTCTGACAATTTTCTATAAGTTAAAATTAATGACTTTATACTCTGGACTTTGAAATCTTATGAAAAACAGAATGTTTACTATCAATAATTGTTAAATAGCAGTTCCATGTTAAAATGATGTTATTTTGAGTATGCTGGGTTAATATGTTGTTAAAATTAACCTGTTTCTTTTTATAGCTTTACTGTGGCTACTAGAAAATGTAAATTTACATCTGGCATTTTATTTCTGTTGGACAGTGCTGATCTAGAGTAGTGTCATTGGTAGGTGATTAGGACCTGGATTAAGGTAATATTTATAGAAAGGAAAGTAAGGAATAGTATTTAAGAGATTATGCATACACACTGCACAGTCTCTATTGTATTACAGGGTATGCTGCAGTTTTTGGGTGCTTCCATTCTTGAAGGCAAGGACTATGTCACTGATTTTACTTACATTCTGCTCTGTATCTTGTCCTTTGCTGGATTCAGAGGAAGTTGGTTGAACAAACAAGAATTAATAGAATAACATTGTCTATATAGATATATAAACAACTGCAGTATGAAGTTTTATAAGGTAGATCCATGACTCCCAGAGCTCTTAGACCTTGTCGTTTAATACCACAATTGCGCCGCTGGCCTTGTTGGCCACACTCTTCTCATAAAGCACAAGGGAGAGCGAGCTCACGGTTACTCCTGCTTATGCCGGTCTCTACGTGGCCCTTGTTTGCATTTTGTCACCTGTCCCTTGTAGCCATCCTAGGAGGAAGGTTATTAGCCATCATTTTACAAGATGAAGCAAGTGGTACTGAGTATGTTCCAGTGTTTACAGATAGCGCCCCATTTCAGAGCCAGTACTTTTTCACTGTTGTTTTTGGTTCAACCGGAGGTAGCAAATGATTTGTGATTGGAACGTAGTCTGATATTTTAGTTGACATGAAATGTATGAAAGTAGTCATTAACGTGAACTGTGTGGTGATAAATTTTGACATTATTTGTTCCATAATCATAACAGCGGGAATTTAGAAATAGTCCTCAAACCTGAGAGGAAGAAGAAAAGGCTGATTTTTTTTTTTCTCATTTTGATTGCTTTGTGCATTGCTATTTCAGAAATAGAGCTATAGTTCATGGGGAAAAATTAAGATCTCAATAGCTTTAAATATTTTCTTTATGTCATCTTTCAGATAAAATCAAAGACAAAATTAAAGAGAGAGAAAAAAAGAAGCATAAAGTAATGAGTGAGATCAAGAAAGAGAATGGAGAAGTAAAGATTTTGCTGAAGAGTAAGTTCATATTCAGTGACTTTTGCTCTGTATTCTGCTCTTTAGTGTGCATATTAGCTAAGTGACTAAAATAAGCACTGCTCTTGGGTACCAGCTTTCTCTGAGGATAGACAGTGAAAAGCAAATACAGTGCTGGGGCTTCCAGTCTGCATGGTTGATTTGTAACAGTGAGTCATTACAAAGTTTAAAGGTTAAACTTTATTAAACTATTAGATTCCTTAAATTATTTAAAAATAATTTAGTAAATAATTCTATCAGCGTTATTAATGCTTATTATTTAGATTATTTAGATAATCTAAAAGACCAATTGAATTTTCAGCATAATAGGGATGGGGAAAGAAAGGATCTTCTGCCAGGTGTCTCTGGAGACTGAGGCAGGAGGATCATTGAGAGTTTGAGGCCAGCCTGAACTACACATTGAGACCCTGTCTCAAAAAGGGTGAAGGGGCTCTTCCTACAAATATTTGATTTTAAGCACCATGTCACAGCCTGGGATTAAGAGGGAATGTTTTACTCTCAGGTTAATTCGAAGTGGTACTTTCTTCCCTGTATGTGTTTCACGTGATCAAGAATATCATCTTTTTGTCTCCTGTTTTTCTCTGTTGTGACAGTTGTGTTCAGTTACTCTTTTCACACAGGCTAGACAGAGAGAAGAATTTGGGGAATGAAATGTAAGTCCTGTGAATCAACCAGAATGTTTGTGGAATTTATACGAGAATAGAAAGAATGTTCTTAAATTCAGTCAGTTAACAGGAAAGCTGTTCTGTCTAGGTGGCAGGTGCCAGTGAGAACACATTGGCCTTGATTAATTTCCTATCTTCTTTGTGTTTTGCTGAGCCTTTAACGCTTTCTGAGGGAGCAGCCTGCCGTGCTGCACGTGGGTAGTATCCACTGTTTAGGCAGGGCGTTAGACTCTCCGTTTTTGCCTCATTCTTGGTCACAGGTACTCTTCGGAGGCACTTTCTACAGGCTCCGTGCTCTGGGTGCCAGAGTTTCATGTTCTGTGGGCTGGGGATGCAGCTCAGTGGTAGAGTGCTTGCCAAGTGTGTACCAGGTCCTTGAGTCACTCCCCAGTGCTGGAAAACTTTTATTTTCTATAATGTTCTTTCACTTTAAGGAGCTCAAGTTGATGGCTCTGTAATTAATTCTCTTGGTCCTTCTGTTCTGTTTCGTTTGCCAGTGTGTTTTATCTTTGTTGTTTAATTAGATTATGAGCTTTGAGGCAGGAATAGGCTCTAACCTTACTAGTGTTATGGGCAGCTAAGGGTTAATGTTTGATGTGTTTACACAGCTTTACCCTGTGGGTTGAGTCAAATAGTGTCTTTTTAAAAACTGGTTTAGTCAAAAGCTATTTTCTTACCCATTTTTGTTTATAGTGATAGAAATTTTTGCTTGAGAAGGAATCTTACATCCTAAAACACTTCATAAAAGCTTGCTTGTTTTCAGTTGAATGGTAGATCCTAATGTTGGAGAATTATATGAATTTAGATTACTGTGTAGATGCAAGTAAAATTAAAATCTAAAAATTGAGATTTTCTTGAAATATACAATATTAACTTTGACTTTAAAGTAATATTTAGCAGATGTTTTGACCTGAGCTAAAGTGCAAGTAGTGATGATAAAGGAGAAAAGTTGAGCCAGATTTGGAAATTGATTTGTGACTTCTGGAGTGACCGTGGGAAAATTGAGGGGGAAACACGTGTACTGCATAGCGGAAGTGAGTGGCAATGTACTTACTGCCCAGCAGTGCTGTGAGGCCGATAGGAAGTGGATGTGCATCTTGTAAACATGTTGAAAAGGTTAACTTTTGTGATGCAGAAGCAGCAGAACCAAAACTACCTGCTGCTGCATAGCGATAGTTCAACCAGAAACCCCTGGATTCCTTTAGGAAACCCGGACTGTGTCCTTGTAAGCCAAGCGCGGGGAGGCGCCAGTGGTCCAGAAACGGGAGGCTCATGGCTGTGGCCCCGCCCGGCATCCTGTGCGCTGCGCCCCCCTCTGGTGGTGGCGGCGTCCCGCCTTTTCTCCTTCCTTCCCAGGGTGCTGATAACGTGCGCTGTAAGACTGCAGGCCTGCCTTACTGATAGCGCTTGGAAAACAGGCTGAGGTGCTCCTCACTGATCTCATTTCCTGCACGTTTTTTGTTAAATGCCGAGTCACCTTTTAGATGACCAGAGATATACACACAATTCTATGCGTGCTGAAACTTTTTTTTTAAAACGCAAAAAGTCTTTTAAATCTTTTAAATGTTATCCTTGGAAAAGGTGATTATTTGCTTTTAGAAATAGTTTAAAGGATCAAATACATTCCTGTGAGGCTTTGTGTGTGTGTGCACGCCTGCATGTGTGTGTACGTGTGCGCGCGCGTGTGTGTGTACACTCGTCAGATCTTACACTTTTAGGCAGATCACTTAGATGGCAACTTTATTCATTCTGTTATAAATATTTAATAGTCTTTCAGTGTATCTGGTTTGTTAGGCTCTATTTAAGGAATTACAGATTGTGAAGAATTTATAGTTTTTTAGTATCAGAACATTAATATTCAAATGGTCCTGTTGAAGTATTTGACACTTACGTAACCATCTAGTGCATTTCATGTGTAGACAGGAGCTAAGTGTGAGCTCCTGAATGCACTCATCTGTCTAGTGGGTCCTTAGTGCCTGGTTCTGTCTCACCAGAGCCCAGTGCTGCCCTCAAGCTCTGTGGTTGCTGGAGGACGTGTGGTACCCAGCAGGTGGTTGTCCTCAGGGCTGTGACTTGGTGTTCGGAAAGGGTACAATGTACAATCAGAGCAGAAGTGCATGGGCAGTGTCTGAGGAGGCCTGGTGCACATGTCCCCGTCCCCTCTCGCTGGAGTTACCAGATGCCCACCGTTTTCTGAGTGGTGAGCTGAGCGGTAAGCGCTTGTCCACTGGGCCGCCCACCTGAGGCCTGGTGCCCAGGGTTTTCCTCTGGACCCCGCCTGCCCAGCAGGGAGGCGTGGCAGCTCTAGGAAGCCCGGTGGCTGGGTGTGCACAGAGTGGTTCAGAGAGCATCTGCTGTGTGTTAGAATGGGAGCCTGCACCACTGGGTGTAACTTGGTCCTAAACCTCCTTTTGTGTGTGTTTGTGTAGAGAGAGAATGAGCGAAATTGACTTGATGTAGTTTAGTTATTAATACTGTTTAAAATAAGGCTCAAATAGAAAACTAATTTTAAATAAAGTTTTATAAGTATCAGAAGTAAACATATTACAAGCATATTTTTTAAACCAGTGGGAAAATATGGCATTTCAAAAAATTTTTTCCCAACAGGTGGGAAAGAGAAACCAAAAACAAATGCAGAAGACTTACAAATTAAAAAGGTAAAGAAGAAAAAGAAAAAGAAACACAAAGAGAATGAGAAACGGAAGCGTCCGAAAATGTACAGCAAATCTATTCAGACCACCTGCTCAGGACTGCTGTCTGACGCTGAAGATGAGACAGCCAGAGGTGTCCTAAGTGATAGCATAAAGGACTGCATTGGGAAGAGTTTAGACCCCAAGAACTACAGTTCCAAAATTTCCGAGAACAGCGAGTTTCCGTTCGTCTCCTTAAGGGAGCCCCGAGTTCAGAAGACGCTGCAGAGATTGGACACGCTGGAGTTCAAGCAGCTCATCCACATCGAGCACCAGCCCAACGGGGGCGCGTCGGTGCTGCACGCCTACAGCAGCGAGCTCTCCCGCCTGTCTCCCGTGGAGATGGAGAGGTTCGCAGAGGAGTTCGTGGGCCTGGTGTTCAGCGAGAACGAGAATGCGGCGGCCTTCTACGTCATGGGCATCGTTCACGGCGCTGCTGCCTACTTGCCTGACTTTTTAGACTACTTTTCCTTTAACTTCCCCAACTCCCCTGTGAAGATGGAGATACTGGGAAAGAAGGACATAGAGACAACGACTATGTCCAACTTCCATGCTCAGGTAGGTTTCAGCTGAGTTTTTTAAAGTTTCAGTTTTATTGTTGATTGTATGTTTCAGACAAGTTTGTTCTTAGTGTGGCCGTAGGCTTGAAATAAACAGGTAAGAATAGAATGAAGTTGTTTGAGGGTCTTAAGTGTTCTTTTTTGATGTGAATATCAGAGTTGAAATTTCACTCTGTACTTAGGTTTTTCTTCTAAAGATAATTAATGAAATAAGATCCCATTGTCTTTTTTTGGTAAGGAGTTAACTTGGGCCTGATAAAATGAATTTAAGATTTAAGCATGTATTTTTCAGGGTTTTTTTGTTTTGTTTTGGTTTTTGAGACAGGGTCTTGCTGGGTAGCCCAGGCTAGCCTTGAATTCACATTGATCCTCCTGCCTCAGCCTCCTGAGTGCTGAGACTACAGGCATGCACCGCCATGCCTAGCTTCAATTCTTACAATTGTTTCCTTATTGAAATTGTCTTATAGTGACTTTGAAGTGGTTGGCACTGGGCCTGTCACAGAATCTGCTGAGTAAATGCTGGCTGTTAAATGTGTATGGAGAAATCACTTACTGTGTAATTGCATGAGACAATCAGTGCACATGATCAGGGCTAATTTTCCATTTCCTAGCCTTCCTTACAGTGTGGAACATGCGTTACCCAGGATGCAGAACAGAGCTGAGCTCACTGGTTCTCACCAGAGAACTCAGGCTCTCTGCAAAGCAGTGCTGGGCCTCCCACCCCGAGGTCTGGGCTGTGAGGCTAGATGGGCCTGTTCTCACCCTTTTCGGTGCTGCAGATTTTGGCTTCCTAGGAGCGGTAATACTTGGTGACATTCTGCTCCTGAAGTATTCTAGTCTCCACCTGAACCCCATGGACCAACCCCAAGCCCCCATACTGGGGTGGAACCTGGGAGAGATGCAGTATTTATAGTTTTAGTGTGTGAGGCCCCTCCTCCATGGGACCCACTTGAGAACTGGAAGTTAAATATTTCTTCAGAGTGCAAAGGGAGCGGAGCGCGTCCCTTCCCAGTGCAGCCAGGTCCAGGACGGCCAGGAGCTGCTCGGAGATGGAGCTGAGTTTAGGGCATAGCGGGGACTGACAGCTTGTCAGTGTCTTCAGTTGAGTGCTGCTGTGCTGGGTATTTTATGTGTCATGGCTCATTTCATCTTTTTTTTTTTTTTTTTTTTTTGTCTTTTTGAGACAGGGTGTCGCTATACAGTTCAGGCTGGCATTGAGCTCACTTTGTAGCCTGGGCTGGGCTTGAACTTGCAACAATCCCCCTGCCTCAGCCTTCCAAGTGCTGGGATTACAGGTGTGTGCCACCATGTTTGGCTGGCTCATTTCATCTTTGTTATGGTCGAATTTTAGCAATAAGGAAACAGGTGCAGTATGGGATGAATGAATTTTCTGATGCCAAGGGACTTGGAATTGTTTCTTCTGTGAGAAAAGAAGCTTGAGCAAAGTGAGAAAAGAAGCACCTTGCTCAAATCCCTCCATATCATCTGTCAGTTATTGTGTGTCTGCCATGCCGTGTTCGATGCTAGGGCTTTGTCTCTCAGTCCCAGTTGTTTCCTCAGTGTCACAGGCTTCGTGGGTAAATGTCTACCCGCCTGCCCCTGCTCCACCATCTACCGAACAGAGGAAGCTCTTAAGCAAATGCATTCTGTGTGCCATCTGCCGTGGCTCTGGCCCCTATCTGTGGGATCTGCTGCCCTGGTGAGCTAAGCATGTTAGCTGTCAGGGTTACTTTTGCTTCTTTAGTTACACACATAAAGGCAGGAGCCTCCATGTTCCAAGTCACTCTTCCTGTGCTATATGGTCTTTTAGAGCTCGACTCCCTGGAACTGTTCATTTGATATTTAGTATTTTTCCCACAGTGGACCCTTACTTTACTTGATTCTTTTGCTTTCCTCCTTCTAAGAGCTCACAAGACTGAGATAGTTCTTTTCAGATTGGGAGTGGGCGTTGCTTGTGCTTATGCACTGAAGTGAACAGAATCCAGAAGGTGGTAGTAGAAGAAAAACGAGCAATACTTATGCAGCTTCTTTCTATTTCTGGCCCTTAAATCTTCCCATAAATGAGATGAAAATTATGAGATTATATAGAATTATAATCTATTATCAAAAGCCACTATTAAGAGTAACAAGGCAAGAGATCCAGTTAGAGGACGTATCTGTAACACATGTGGCTGACAAAAGATATCTGTGACACATAAAGAGGCTATCACTTAGCACACACACAGGAAAAAGGCAAATTTTAAAAGCAGGCAGAACAGTAGACCAGGTAACCTACAAAAGAGGATACTCAAA
>PVLD010000616.1:0-263167 GCA_004027595.1 Dinomys branickii | reverse complement strand
TAAACTCTCTGACTAAATTTGCATGTCTGTATATGGGTCCATACATCTACAATTCGAAGATATCAATGGATAAAGCAACAACTACTGTTGAGACCATATCACCTTGTCTATAGATTAGTTGTGATTGTACTATTTTCTATGATAATGGGTGTCTGTTTGTCAATATGTTTTTGTACTTTTATGTTTCTAAAATAAAAAAGAAACAAAATACATTTCAAATATTCATTATATATATATATATATATATATATATATATATATATATACTGCTTTATAGGTCACAGATGCTAAAAGCATAATCATTATCCACAAGCAATCTCTGAAACTTTATGTAATTAAAGAACTCTTGAATGTGAAAATAATGAGGATGGCTGTTTACACTATAGACTTTGTAGTGACTATAGAATTGTGTGCTAGGTCCTCAGTGTTACATGTTGGTTAATACAGCAAGGTACTCAGGCCTCTAGGGTCTGCACTACTCAGTGTAGATTTGGAAGCCAGAGAAGTGATATCAGCCTTTAAAGTTAAATAGAAATAAACTGAGAACAACAAAGAAAATACACTTAAAACAAGCTATTCAACCCGAGCTAAAGAAGCAGAGTGAGGACAGAGAGAGGAGCATGGCTCACAGAGGGAAACAGTGGAAACGTAGGTGAGAAAAGCGGATTCTCATCTATTCACCAGGCATCTGGATGAGGGATTAGTACTATGGTTAAAAGTTATGTTCGGGCCAGAGATATAGCTCAGTGGCACAAAGGCTACCTGGCAATTGTGAGGTCATGAGTTCGATTCTAAGTACCCCCCTAAACCCAAAACAGTTATGTTAAATCCCCGGGGAAGTCAATAAAAATTAGAAAATCATACTCTATTGAAGACCATTATTTCTATGAAGAGCAAGTGTAATCCCAGTACTCAGGGAGGCAGGAAAGTTAGCAAGTTTGTCTTTTCCCTGAACCACTTGGACAGTCCTTGTCTCAAAACATTAAAATAAATTAATTAAAGGCTGGAGATGAACTTCAGAGGCATACCACTCTTGGGCCTCAGGACTGAAACAGAAAAACAAACAAACACAAAGCCAAACAACAAAACCCACACATAGCTGAAAGTACAGATCAGGATGGTGCTTAGAGTTACCTGTGAGCAAGGGATGACGGGAAGGGTGAATGTTTAACAAGATGAAAACAAGGCAGTGGAATATGGAGAAAGCCTAGGAAGGGGAAGTTTTCAGGAAACAGATGGTATCACTGTGCATGCTGAGGGCACTATTTGGGGAGAAGTCAGATGTCCGACTTGGTTTTTCAGCTGTACCCACATAACAACTATGTGGCTCATAAGGATGATCTCTAAGTGTTACAGATATCAGTACTGGGAGTCAGATAAGGAATGTATGAAGGGCAGGAGCTGTAGCTATTAAAGGCCTGGTTATCAAGTGGAAACCTAAAAGAAAAATGGGCAATTTTGAAGAATGTATACCAAGGGGAACCGATCCTAATAATTTTAAATATTAGGTAATAAGTGAAACATATTTATTTAAAATTAATGTCATAGAAATTTGGATTTCACTAGCAGAGTGGTTCATAATCCTTTTGTTGTACTAATGAACTACAGGTTCACTGAGCTGTTGGCATGCTACACACCAACTCTAGATACTGAGGTACAGTTTTATACATGTGGCCATCTATGATGTAGTGGCATTTCAAACATACATTGAATTCTTTTCCAGCTTTTCTACTTCATTCCCTCACATCTCTCTCTTAGCAGCCGTAGAGGTCTCCTAGTGCTTTAGCAACTACCCATAGCCGAAGGCAATAACTACATTTTTGTGATTCTAAAATTGTTAACTAGACAATACCAGTATTTATCAGACAAGGTGCTATATTTCCCTGAAAATAAGAACAGGTTTTATATTAATTTTGTTTGAAAAGATGCAATAGGGCTAATTTTTGGAGGATTTCTTATTTTTTCATGTACAACAATCTACATGAATTTATGTACCATAATCTACATTTAGTCATTTATTCATGTATAAAAATCTACTTAGTAGATTTTTATACTATATTGTCATGTCCTCTTCTTCTGGAATATCATTTCAACTTTCCAGCCCCCAAGTGCTGGCTCTGGAGTTTTTGGATTCCATTTCTTTGTGTGGAACCACTGGCCCCAATCTCTCGTGTCCAGTAGGAGTGCTGTCCTTGCTTGTCCATTCAGCCTCTTCCTGTTGCACTGGCAACACGGCTGTCGGTGATTTTATCCCATGAATTCTTCACCTGAGTCATACCCTCTTGCAGGCATGGCTTCACTAAGTTTCCATCGAGTCAAGTGTTAGTTGAAGACTTACTGGATAAGTGTGGCAAAAGAAAGATGATAACCATTAAGAATGACAGTCCAAACAAACACAACAAAAAAAATAGCAGACAGCAAAATCCAGAAACCATTTTTCTGTTTCACAGGAGTGCAGCAAGTACATCCATTTCATCAGAGAGTGCACTGAATTATGAAGAGTCATATTAGATGTAGTCACATCCATTCGTTTTTCCACACTGTGCTTGTCCTCCCATGGTCCTTGGACAATCAGGGTTGAGTTCATCTGTTTGCATAGGCATCTACCTCTCACCTAGAGGTGCCCACTTGGGTATTGCAAATGCTTAGTTAGAGTGTATATTATGGTTTATTTTAAGTATTAATGTCAATCATAGTCATATTTAATTACATAATTATATGATTATTTAACAATTCAATATGTCTGTCATGTGTTTAAGGGATGTACTAAATGCATGCATTTGGTTGATAATCTTACATGAGACTTGTATTATGACCACCCTAAAAAATAATGTGAGGGCATATTTTCCAGTTAAGGTGACCCTTTGAATTGGAGAGGAGCAGGCAATGGACATGGAGAGCTGTGGGAGGAAGGGTGCTGCAGTGTGACCTTGTGAGTTTTGTCCCTCAGCTTGCAAAGCTGAGTGAGTGAACAACATCAGTGTCCCCTTGAATATGTGAGGAACAGCAGAATGGAATCCTAGAAAAAGCTTCTAAATGGTCTCTACTGTTATTGATGGCATAGAAGGGACTAGGTACACTTCCTCTGGACTATCTAGGGTTTGGGGCATCAAGGGGAGAGAGAGTGGGTCCTTCCCTGGTCTCCTGGCCCAAGTGAAGATAAAGAGTCACAAGTGCCATGCTATAGAAGGTAATAGTTTTTCTCCTAGGACTGCCTCAGCCAGCATGCCTAAAGGGGCTGATCCAGCAAGAGGAAAGGGAAAGAAGTTATAAAACATACAAAGTGATAGAAATAATTGATCACAGAAGGTAATTTTATTCTATAGAAACATGGAATGCAGTATAAACACTTTGAGATTAAAAGAGTTTGAGATTTTCCTCCTTTCATCCCTCTTCTGTGTCTCAGTTATGATGTTACCAGTTATTCTGTGTTTTTCTTCTCTTTGTGTTCTAGAAACCTTAGATTGGTTTCACTCAGAAGCCCCAGATCTTTCAGTGAATGCCCAGTTAGAAGAGGAGAGGAATATTGAGGGACTGAGTGGCTTCCTAAGAAACAAGGCATGAGAGAAAATCTTCATACATGACAAGGGATGAAAAAAATGAAAGAAAGAATTGTCTTAATTTTAACACTACACTGTAGTTTTCAGAACCTAAATCAAGATGGTTTCAGTTTTAGAAACATTCCCGTCTCAGAATGAGTTCCCTCTCTTTAAGCAATCTTGCAGTCATCTCTGGAAAGTTGAACTCATTTGGAAATGCAATAGCAACACCACACAAGCTTTTTATGGTCTATCCAATTGCACAGAAGGAAAAGAAGAATGGTTCTACCAGATGCAGAAGATCCAGGCCAGTGATCACCTTTCAGAGAAGCATTTCTGTAGAACTTCCACAGACACGTTGTAAGAGTCTAAGTAAGAAATGAGAAAAGAAGGGAAGAAACAGCTGAAGATCAAGAAATGTAGCCACCAAAACTCGTCAGTAAAAGGGGAGAAGTTGGAAAGGTTAACCTATGTAAAATGAAAGCTAAAAAGGCAAGATAGACTGCCTGAAAATACTGTGAGGAGAGGAGAAACTTAGCTTGTGAATGCTGTTAAGTTTGAGTTTCAGATATCTCTAACAAATAAAGCCTTTCATGCAGAGTTGTGCCATTAGTATTGCAGAAAAAAATGTTCAAGTAATAGTTATAATCTATTCATAAGCATGAAATAAACCATGTTTGGGCATAATTAGCACGAAAACATCAACAAAAGAGAAAAATATTTTATATCTAATATAACTGTAATAAATCATGTATTAGGTGTAATTACTGGAAAAACACTTGGATCACAGTAAGTGATGCAACGGCGTGCTTCTGTTTAAGATACCTACTGGGTTAAATGAAAACACGACGCTTGTGATAAGTTTTATTGTCTGTTTTTATCCCAGTATATTGAACTAAGAACGAGAATACCATGATATATTAAAGAGCTGCCAATTCCCCTGAAAAGTTCCAAGAATAGCTATAATACCCTGGATTGACATTGTTTTGTATCATGATATTGATTTAAGTTAAATCGTTTCTCCTCTAATGAGAACTCTTTTTCTGCAATGTTTCTGCTGCTATGGAAAGTGTCAATGTTAGCTATTTAAATCTTTGGTAGACTTGGACCCTTAGACCTGGTCTCTATTGAATTTTGTCAGTCTTTAGTCTTTTGATTTAATTTCTTCATCATTTTCTTTCTACAAATGCTTATTTCCATAACTTTTGTGTTACTGCTTAAGTATGGAATTCATCTGTCTTGACTTCTTGCATTCTCCTTCTTTCTTACTTAAGTGCCTAATTAATCTTTTTAAAGCACAACTTTAATGATTTTACTGTCTTTCAAAAATCATTAGCACCTCTGAATTTCTTCTGTTTGCCTTTAGTTTTTGTCTTCCAGTAGATGAAAAATATTTTGTTACTCTTCTAAAGAAAATTTATGTCTCCTTCCATTGTGTAAGTAACTTAACCTGATAGAACTTTAACTCATTTATGTGTAAAATTAAATATATCACATTACTCTTTTAGGCCAAATTCTGTTCTAAGTCTTAGTGTTATTAAAACAGAGCCATATTATGGTTTGCAACAAAAAAGTCCCCCGGCTGTGTGCAGAAAGATCTCTCATTGGTGGGTTTGTAGGTGAAGGTACTGCTGGAAGATGAAGTCTGGCTGGAAGAAGTAGATCACAGGAGATGCACCTGTGTAGACACATTCAGCCACCAGCCCTTTCTTCTTGGTTCTTCCTTGCGCACTCAGCTTCCTAACTGCCATGAAGAAAGTGACCTTCCCTTTCTGTGTCCTTCAGCCATGATGAGTCTGCCTTGGAGCCAGCCAACCATGACCTAACCTGAAACATCTCAAACAATGAACCAAAGTGTGATATTTTCCCCTAGTCTGAAAAAAAAAAAAAGGCTAATGTCATATGCAACTGGGGCAAAAGAAAAATGTACATTGCATTTGCCCATGAATATCTCACCATTTTGAGATGGCCTGCAGATGAGAAATGCATTGATTCCAATGTGGAACTTAAGAGAATTTGAGAGAAAAGAGAAATGAGTTTTAGAAAATTTTAAATGGTAGGTTGGGTGTTAAGTGGAGTTGAATATTTAGTCAGAGATGTCCCAAGCAAATAAGCAAAGCTGAACGAAGCCAGCAAAATAATTACAATAAGTCCTTGACTTACGAAGTTCTGTTAATAAGTCAGGTTTGTTTGCAAGTCCGACAAAGTGAGTCATTGACACAAATATACACAATGTAAAGTATAAAAAACCAAACACACAGGCAAATACAGTAAGCCCCTGACAGTACAGTAGGCACACAGCAGCACAGTGCTGGCAATGTCCGAGAGACACATGAACTACTTCCGTGATTTGTTTGCATCTACAAACGTTCATAATGCGAGGTGCCTTGATATCTTTGAAAGTTCACAACTCAAGTATTTATAATCAATGACTTACTGTAGTTCAACAATGTTAGTGGCTGAAAAACCACATTGACTAGTGAGCTGATAGGAAGATGTGAATCATTCTTAACAGGAAAATAGTGTGATAAACTATACTATGAGCAACATCACCTTGGAAGCAATGTTCATGATGGATTTGAGTTCAATGGTCTAAAGCAACTTGACCTGGTAGAGCAGTACCAGAGCAGCATAGATGAGGAATAATGCAGGTGTGAACAAGGAAACGCAGCATGGATAGAGGTCAGAAGACAAATTTAAGAGATAACTCAGTGCTTTTTCATTAATAAGCTTTATATTATAGAATATTTAGGGGTTTGCAATGAAATGAAGCACAAAGTACTGAGTTCCATGTTACCACCATCCTGGTTTCTTGTTAATAACTTGAGTTAGTGCCCTATGTTTGCTATAATTGATGGATCAAAACTGATACATATTAACCATACATAATTAATCCTGAACATTATGATTATTTTGTTGAGTAGTTTTATAACATACAGAACAACAGAAACTCTCCATTCTAATGTGTCTATCATGATCGTGTGTTGCAGAATATTGCCCCAAATATCCACTGAATCCCACCCACACATCCTTCCCTTCCTTTCCACCAGTGCTTCTCAAACCCCATGCAAACACTGATATTTTTACTAGTTCTAATTTTGACTTTTCTAGAATGTCATATAGTTGGAATCATATATAGCGTATCACCTTTTCAGCTTGCTTCTTTCTCTTGCTAAATCTTAAATCTAGAATTTAGGATTTTTTCCCATGACTCTTCATGTCTTGGTATCCCCCTTCCTTTCACATCAAATAATATTCGATAGCTTGGGTAAACCACAGTTTATCAGTTCACCTATTAAAGGGCATCTAGGTTCCTTCTACGTTTTGGCAATTATGAACAAAGCTGCTGGAAACATTTCTCTGGAAGTTTTTGTGGGGGTATATATTTTTAAAATTCATTTGGGCCAATACTAGGGAACTGAGGATTGCTGGACCATTTGTTAAGGGTGTACTTTGTCTGATGAAATCATCATACTGTCTTAAAGTGATGAGATCATTTTGCATTTCTATTAGAGATGACTGCGCGCCTGCTGCTCTGGAACCTCGCCAGCATTTGTTGTGTGTTCTTGGATTTAGCCATTATAATAGGTGTATAGCAGTGTCTCATTTATCACTCTGAAAATTTCCTAAGGACAGATGACATTGAATGTCTTTTTATATGTATATTTCCATGTAGGTATCTTCTTTAGTGAATTTTCTGTTCAAAGTTTTGCTCACTTTTGTTTGAGTTATTTATTTTCTTCTCATTGAGTTTTTTTTTTTTTGAGAGTTATTAGTACATTTTGGAAAAAAAAACACAAGTTTTTGTCATAGTTTGTTTCTTGTCCTCTTATTCTCTTAAGAGTTTTTTTACTTAGAGTAGAGATTTTTAGTTTTAAGGCAATCCAACTTATCAATTGTTTCCTTTTTGGACTGTGCTCTTGGTGTTGAATATGATAAAATTATTGCCAGTACAACAACAGGAATACCATCAAAATGTACAGTTAAAAATGGTCAAGACTATATTTTATTGCTACAGACACAGAAAATCTTAGCCAAATTGTCCATCATCTGTGTTTCATTCCATGTTACCTTTATAGTTTTTGTACTTTAAATTATGTCTACGATTTATCTTGAATTAATTTTTGTGGAAGGTGTAACCTCAGTTGCTGGTTGAATTTTTATTGCGGTTTGAGTCTTTTATTTTTTGCATGTCCATTTGTTCTCGTAGCATTTCTTGAAAATAGTATCATTTTTCTACTGAATCGTCTGTTTTTCTTTGTGAAATATCTATTGACTATTTTTTTGTGATTCTATATCTGGGCTATTTTGTTTAATCTATATTTTTGTTTACTTTTCCAAATACTACACTGTCTTCATTAAGTAGCTTTAGTGTGAATCTTAAACCTGACTTGTCTGCATACTCTTATTTTGCTCTTTCCTTTCAAGTTCATACTTGCTATTCTGGATGTTTTGCCTTTCCATACAAACTTTAGAACAAAGCTATCAATATATACTAAATAGCTCACTGGGAATTTGATTGGGTTTGTGATCTTTAGAGATCATGGAAGGAAGAGCTGACCTCTTAATAATATTGAAACGGTGTCCTAAATTCTTTGTCAAGAGTAAAGGTAGAAGATGTAGTTATTAGTTATACATCATCTAATTGGAACAGCCAGACTCATCTTGTCTTTTACTTGAGCAAAGCTACACATTTTAGAGATTATGATAAATTAGGTATTGGATATTTTAGAATCTGGATTGCCTTATGACAACCAGGTAAATCAAATCACCATGAAATTGAATAATGGAATACGAGTTACAGGGTCATGGGCTGGATTTACAAATTTGAAAATCTTCAAAGTATATAAAATAAAATCCTTGTGTATGCACAAATTGCTTTGGGAAAATATAGATGTGAAGAAAAATGATATGAGACGATGTTAGAAAACATAAAACTTTAAGGGTGAATATAAGAAAAGTTTCTCAGTACCAAACTACAGTGACAACATCAGAAGTGAAATGAAACTAAAAATCCACAACAGTAAAAGTTTTAAAACCTTAACTGAGAATAATTTCAAAAAACTTCCTCATTAGGCTAAATTGAAACAGCATAAGGAGCACAAATATAATAACAAGGCAGAGTTCATGGGCATGAATTATTGGGCACTCAAAAGTGGGTAACTCCTGTCAAAATAAAGATGCCTGAAGGAAGTATAAATGCTTAAAGTGAAGGGATGAAGGACCAGTTGTGTTGTTTGGAAATCAGTCCCATCATTGTTATTATCACTATGGTGTCACCATCATCGTTATAAGCTGGGTAAAGGGGAACATATTTATTTATATGCTATGCACAAAGTGCTAGACCAAGACTGGAATATGAGAGAAAGGAGACATATTTACTGAAGGAATGGAAAGGAATTTGCTTCCAAGTGTAGGAATAGGGATTAATTTAAAGTTAGACAAAAGGTAATTTCCTCTTTTCTGTGTTATTAAAAAATAAAACAAAGATTGATAATCAGAGAACAACAAGTTATTACATTGTGTATGATTATCTTCAAAGTAGTTACTCAGAGGACCAGTCATAAAAGGATTCTTACAAAAATTTCTTCTAAAGCAATTACTAAACAGACAAGTAGAAGAATGAGTGCAACTTTGTTATAGGACTCTAGTTTTAAAATAGATAGAAATTATTAGTATTCAGTAATCATTTGACTAAAGTGAATAAAATATTTCTCTTCTCACCCTGAATAGTCAAGAAACTAACTTACTTCCAGTATTTTTCATTTCAAAATTTAGCATTGATTTATTGGAGAAAAGTTTTGGAAAATGTCACTTCCTTTTTCCTAAAAACCTGGAAAATATGCAGACGAGACTGAGCTGTGATTCAAGGAAGCAACTCATCTGGTTCTTTCTCTTTGCTGACACTGATGGCAATGGGTTTCTCTTGGATGTTGCAGGAGACTTATGTTTCCAGCAAAGTTCCTGTAAATCTCACATGGATGGATTGGATGAAGCATGAAGTGTGAACGTGAATGTGTTCACTGAGTAAAATGAGGTGGTCAGGTTTCAGAGTTGATTGCTGATATTGACTCTGCTGCCTTCTTGGTTAGTCCGGATCCAGTCATAGCGAATTTAATACAGGGAATTGATTTTACAGATGTAAAAATCCCTGAGGAAAAAGGCAGAGAGCCTCCCATACGTTAACCTTATGAGTGAACAATCATTGTTCAAGCAGCGAGAAGAGTGGTAGAATATGAGGTCACCAGTGCTCAGAACCAAGGAAGGCCTCCTGGCCAGGGCTGTCACTAGAAAGAGTAAGTCCAAGGCATGCTTGGGAGCTCCCAAAGGTCTGGACACTTGTGTCTCAGCTATGGAAAGGCTCACAGCTGCACAAAGTGCCCTAAGCTTTGACTTTTCTACGTCTGCATTGACTAGTAAGAGCCTTTTTCCTGGTCTCCTTGACTTTCTTTTTTCTTAGAGCGCTTCTAATCTCAGGAACTTCAAACCAGTTGGCTAAGTAATCTGGAAAATGCAATTCTCAGGACCCTTCCGGTCTTACAATGCAGAGTAGAGTGTGATATTGTAAACAGAACTGAGAGCAAATAAATCTACACTTGGCATAATTAGTTCTCCACTAGAGAGACATTTTTTAATAGGATTCCAAACTGGAAGAGGGCTTTACATGAAAATTGTCACTCCTGCCATCCATTTAACAGTACTGAGACAGTCAAGATATCCCAAGCATCGACAAGAAGACCGAATTTTTAAGGCCAGCTCTGTCTCAGCAGGCAGGTAAGAACAAAATTCCCTGCAATTGTATCCTCACAGGGGAATTCATAACTTGACTGCGCATGCTCACTGTTTGGCACATTTTCTCACCACAGGGTGATGTGCTGTATTAATGTAGCATGGAGAGGAGGTCACACCTGCACTTTACAGTGTGGGACACAGGTTAAAGCAACAGCAGATAAAAGCAAGATCGCAGATGCATTTGAAGCCAATGCAGTTTAGTAAGAATTACATACGGAGGCCAATGAGCAGAAAATTGATTACTTTAAAAACATAATTCTGTAACTTACAGTGAGTCTGTGAACTTTATGTGTATCCTCCACTTTGAAGACTGCTCTTGGAGCTGACTCTAAAAAATGTGTAAGGAAGTCAGAATTCACACTGTAGTAAAGCACAGAGGAAGAGAAAAATGGAAGGAACATGATTTACTGTAACAGTTTATGTTTGTTTCGAATTTTCCTTTGCTTATGGCACACAACCTGGGCTCAGATCTAAAATTGAGAAGTGGTTTAGGCTTGGTCCTGATTTCAGTTATTTATAATTCACTATGAGGAATTTATTAATAAAACAAAGGCAAAATTAATTTGAGGCTTAAAACAAGTATTAATCTCTTTGTCCTAAGGTTTTATTTCTCATTTCCTGAATTTTAAATGCCATGTACAGAATGACTAAAAGATCCAGTCACTAATGAACATTTATTTTTTAAATTTATTTTAAACATAAAGAAGTAAAACATATTAATGGACAACCATTTACAAAATAGCATAAGAACAATATAAACAATACAGAATTACAGACAAAGTGGTAGGAAGTTAACAATGGTTTTTGTATTTTGTATTGATATCTTCAAAGTGGTTTCTTAGGAAAACAAATAGAGATATGCAATATATATCAAACCAGTAATCATTAACTGTTCCTTTCAGTAAAGCAATAGAAGACAGCAGTACCACTGTTAGCTACCCTGTGTATACAATACATACATAATTTCCCCTTCTTTCCCTTCTCTTTTCCCACACCCCAGGTGCCCTTTACTTTTGAGCATTTTTCTTTCATTGCACAATGTCTATCATACCTCCTAGTTTTTATTTACCCTTTCAGGTAACTTACACTAGTGAGACAATATATTGCTTACAGATGTAGGTCTGATTTATTTCACTTATGAGTATGGTCTCTAGTTGTAACTGCTTACCTATAAAAGCCTTCAGTTTCTTTTTCTTTATAGCTGAGTAATATTCTATTATATAAAAGTACCACAATATTTTTTGTCCTTTCCTCAGTGCATGGACATTTGGGTTGCTTCCACAATTTAGCAATAACAAATTGTGCTGCTATGAACATGGGTACACAAATATTGCTGTGATATGAGGTTTTCAGATCTTCTGGAAAATATCCAGAAGGGGAATAGCTGGGTTGAATGGGACCTCTAGACCTAGTTTGCTGAGGAATCTCCAAACTGATTTCCACAGTGGCTTCATCAATCTGCACTCCTACCAGCAGGGAATAAGAGGTCCCATTTCTCCACAGCTTTGCAGGCATTTGTTATTGATTGGTTTCTTAATGATAGCCATTCTTATTGGGGTGAGGTGAAATCTCAGTGTTCTTTAAATTTGCATTTCTGAAATGATTAATGATGTAGAACATTTTTTCATGTATTTATTTGCCATTTGTATTTCTTTATCTGAAAAGTGTGTATTCATCTCAGCTGCCCATTTTTGATTGGGTCTCTGAATTTGGAGGGCCTGATGTTTTTCAATTCTTTATATGTTCTAGATAGAAGACCTTTGTCCAAGAAACAGTCAGCTAAAATTTTTTCCCAATTCATGGGTTTTCTTTTTACATTGCTGGGGATTTCTTTAGATGTGTAGAAACTTTTCAGTAGGATGAGATCCCAGTTGTTGATTCTTTGAAGTATTTCACGAGCAGTTTGGTTTTTGTTCATGAACTCTCTGCCTAACCCTATGTCTTAAAGGGGTTTACCTACTTTCTCTTCCAATAGATTTAGTGTTTCTGTTTAATACTGAGATCTGTGATCCATTTTGACTTGAATTTGCTGCATGTTAATAGACTTGGGTCTATTTGCAGTCTTTGGCAGGTGGCAAACCAATTTTTCCAGCACCATTTATTAAAGAGACTATCATTCTTCCAGTGAGTTTGTTTGGCTCCTTTCTCAAAGACTAGGTGGCTGAGTGTGTTTGTGGTTGTGTCTGTCCTCCAGTCTGTTCCATTGATCTTCTGGTCTGTTTTTTAACCAGTACCATGTTGATTTTATTACAGTAGCTTTGTAGTGTAATTTCAGTTCAGGGATTGTAATTCCACCTGGCTTGTCCTCATTGCCCAGGATTGTTCTTGCTATTCTGGGTCTCTTCTGGTTCCAGATGAATTTAAGGAATATTTTATCTAGATCTGTGAGGTATGCTAACAGTAGTTTAATGGGAATTGCACTGAATCTGTACAACAATTTTGGTAGTACGGCCATTTTCACAATATTGGTTCTTCCTATCCATGAGCAAGGAATAGTTTTGATTTATTGAAATCTTCTTTGATATCTTTTTTTTGAGTACTGTAGTTTTCACTGAATAGATTTTACTTCATTTGTTAGATTGATTCCTAAATATTTCAATTTCTTAGATATTATTGTGAAAGATATGCTTTCCTTAATTTCTCTCTCAGTCTGTTTGTTGTTTGTGTATAGGAATGCTACTGATTTTTGTGCGTTGACTTTGTATGCAGCTACACTACTGAATTTGTTGATTAATTCAAGGAGTCTTCTTGTGGAGAATTTGGAGTCTTCCATGTAAAGTATCACGTCATCTGCAAATTGTGACAGTTTTACTTCTTCCTTTCCTATCCTTATTCCCTTTATTTCTCTCTCTTATCTAATTGTTCTGACTAATGTTTCCAGAACTATGTTGAACAGGAGTGTTGACAGTGGACATCCTTGTCTTGTTTCTGATTTTAAAGTGAAAGCTTTCTGTTTTGTCCATTCAGTATGATGTTGGCTGTTGGTTTGTCATAGATGGCTTTGATCAGGTTCAGGTAAAGACCATCTTTTCCTGTTTTCTGTAGAGTTTTTATCATGAATGCATGTTGGACTTTGTTGAAAGCTTTTTCTGCATCTATTGAGATGATCATATGGTTTTTATCTTTGGCTCTATTGATATGTTGTATAATATTAATTGATTTGCAAATATTGAACCATCCCTGAATTCCTGGAATGAATCTGACTTGGTCGTGGTGTGTGATTTTCTTGATGGTTTGCTGCATTCTATTTACTAGTATTTTATTGAGTATCTTAGCATCTATACTCATTAGGGAGATTGGTATGTAGTTTTCTTTCTTGGTTTGGTTTTTTTCTGGTTTTGGTATAATACTTACCTCCAGCAATGAATTAGGGAGAATTGCCTCCTTTTCAATGTCATTGAACAGTTGGAGGAGTGTTGGTATTAAGCCTTCTCTGAATTTCTTGTACAATTCTGCTGTGAATCCATCAGGGCCTGGGTTTTTCTTTGTTGGTAAGTTTATAATCATATTATCAACTGCATTAATTGGTACTGGGTTGTTCAGGATTTTGTATCTCCTTGACTCACCCTTGGTAATTCATACATATCTACAAATCTGTCCATTTCTTCTGAGTTTTCTATCTTATGAGAGTAAAGATTTTCAAAGTAGTTATTAATGATCTGAATTTCTATAGAATCTGTTGTAATTTTATCCTTTTCATTCCTTATTGCATTAATTTGAGTTCTTTCCTTTCTTTTTTTGATAAGGTTGGCTAGGTGTTTATCAATTTTACTTGTTCTTTCAAAGAACCAACTCTTTGATTCATTTATTTTTCTGTAGTGTTTTCTTTCTCTCAATTGCATTAATTTTTTCCTTGATCTTTATAATCTCCTCCTTCTTTGGTCTTTGGGCTTGACTTCCTCTTTTTCCAAAAGTCTGAGGTACAACATTAGGCTATTTATTCTATTTTCCTAATGTATGATTTCACCACTACAAATTTCCCTCTGAGGACTGCTTTCATTGCATCTCACAGATTCTGGTAAGTTGTGTCTACATTTTCATTTGTTTTTAGGTATTTTTAAATTTCTTCTTTAAATTATTCTGTGACCCCTTGGTTGTTCAGGAAGTTGTTGTTTAATTTTCTAAGTCTTTATGGAATTTTTGGATTGCCTTTGGCCATTAATTTCCAATTTCTTTGCACCGTGGCCAGATAATATGCATAGGATAATTTCAATTCTTTTGCATTTAGGGAGGCATGCTCTATGTGCTGGAATGTGGTCTATTTTAGAGAAAGTCCCATATGCAGCTGAGAAAAATGTGTTTCTGATGTTGTTGGGTGGAACACTCTGTATACATCTACTAAGTCCAGTTTGCAGCTTTAATTCAGATCTGCTATTTCTTTGCTGATTTTTTGTCCATTTGACCTATCTCTTTGTGTCAAAGGGGTGTTGAGGTCCTCTATTACAATAGTGTTATTAATTATATGGGTTTTTGTGTCTTTTAAGATTTATCTTATGTAGCTTGGTGCTGCAATATTTGGTTTATACATATCTAGGATTGTTATCTCATCCTCTTGCAGTTTTCCCCTAACAAGTATGTAGTGACCTTCTTTATCTCTTTTGATTGATCTCAGTTGAGGTTTACATTGTCTGCAAACATAATAGCTACTCTTTTTTTCTGGGTTCCTATTTCATGGAGGACTGTTTTCCATCTTTTGACTTCCAGTCTATGGATTTCTTTTTGAGTAAAATGTGTTTCCTGTATACAGCATATCGCTGGACATTGTTTCTTAATCCACTCTGCCAATCTGTTTCTTTTGACTGGTGAATTGAGGCCATTTGCATTTATGGTTATAACCAATATGTACTGGTTTATCATTTTCATGTTATTTACTTGCTGTTGGTTTCTTTTTCTACCTCTTTAATTGCTTGCTTTGTTTGAGGGTTCCTTTCTATTGTTGTTCTTAAAATTTAAGTAATATTCTTCTCTGTCTAAAATGTCTTTTAGTATTTTGTAAGGATGGTTTGACACTCATGAAGTTCTTCAGTTGCTCTTTGTCATGGAAATATGTTATTTCTCCATTTAATTTGAAGGATAGTTTGGCAGGATATATCAATCTTGGTTGCAAACTGTTTTGTCTTAGGTCCTGTAATACTTCGCTCCAAGCTATTCTCAATTGGATGGTTTGTTTTGAGAAGTCTGCTGTGATTCTAATGGGCTTTCCTTTATAGGTGATCTGTTTCTTTTCTCTAGCAGCTTTTAATTTTCTCTTCTTTTGCTGGAGATCTGGGATCTTGATTATTATATGTCTGGGTGTAGTTTTATTATGGTTATGACTAGTAGGATTTCTATATGCCTCATTTTCCTGTATCTCAGTTTCTGTTTCCATGCTTCAGAAATTTTCTTCTATTATTTCTGCAAATACTCTTTTTATGTCATTTGTGTCACCTTCTGCTATTTCATTGACTCCTATTAGTCTGACAGTATTTCTCTTTGCCTCATCTTGCCACTGTTGAATTGATTTTTCCTGGATCTTTGTTGATTTTAAGATATCCTTCCTTTCATGATCACTAGCCGCCATGCTGTCTTCAAGATCTGAAATTCTACCTTCAGCTTCTTTCAAGTGGTTTTGTAAGCTTTCAGTGGAAGTTTGATCTCCTGGAAATCTCTCTGAATCTGTTTCATCCATTTGAATTCATTCCTAGTTTGCTCGTGCAATGTTTCCATCCATTGCCTATGCTCCTCTATTTTGTTATCTATTTCTTCTCTAGATGTGAGGACCATTTCTTTTATTATTATTGTCATTTCATTTTTTGCCTCAGAGATTATGTCTGATCTGATCTCTTCTATGGCCTGATGCTGTTGTTTCTTTACTTCCATTGCAATCATTTCAGCAATTTCAGGTGTGCATTTAGCAAGTTCTCCTCTGTTGATGTCTCCTGGACTTGTTCTGAGTTGGGTGGAGTTCTGAGGTTGTGTTTTAGCCCTTTGCCTTGTCATGTTTGATGCCGGAGGCAGAACATTCGGTCTCCCTCTTCTTTGGCAGTTCAGCAAAGGTCACTAGTGCCTCTAGTTTTCCCAGTGGTCAGGCCTGCCCTTCAGTATCTGCTGAGATATGGTGCTTAGTCTGGCGTCTTTCAGTAGATGGTGAAGTGTACCTGGTTCTCCCAAGTCTCATATGCAAACTGGGATGTCAGTCGATGGCAGACGGTCTGATCCGGTGACCCCTCGCCATTCAGTGCATGTGTATGACCCAGAATCCGGGTGCACTGGTAGTGTAATCACAGACCAGTGGTCCTATGAGCCCAGATAGTTCAGGATACAGGCAAAACCCAGACATAAACTGAAGATTTAACATTTTGTGGGCCACCTGATTCTGTGTCTCCAGTCAGTTCAGGATGCACACAGGATGCAGATGTGGGCCGCATCAACAGTGAGCACAGACTGGCTGTGTCTGTGACCTCCAGGAGGTCAGGGTACAAGTGAAGCTGAGACCTGAACCACAGTGCCAAGAGCTCGTGGACCACCTGCTTCAGTACCTCACTCAGTGCTGGGCATGTGCAGGGTGGGACCACATGGGAACCGTGGTAAGAGCAGTTCACAGGCCTTCTGAATGAAGATCTCCCGTCTGCACCAGGCACACAGAGGGCTGAGACTCAGACTGTAACGGAGGCAGGATCGTGGGTTGCCTGCTCTGCCCCCAGGAGGTAGATGGGAAGTACCTGGTTTTCTCAACAGTGTTCATCTGGGAACTGTGCAGTCAGCAGGTTGTGTCCCGCCTGGTTCTGCTTCTCCAGTCAGTTCAGGATGCACCAACAGCAAGCACAGACTGCCTCTGTTTCTGACCTTCAGGAGATCAGGGTGCAAGTGAAGCCCAGACCCGAACCGCAGTGCCAGCAGCTCATGGAGTGCCTGCTCCCGTAGTAGCTCACTCAGTGCTGGGCACACACAGGGAAAGCCTACATGCGCACACCAGTGAGAGCACCTTGCAGGCCTTCTGAGTTAGGATCTCCTGTCTGCCCCACTAGTGAACATTTAATATCTTAAAAACTTATCTTCTTCACTTCTATATTACGGGGAGAAGAGAAATGTTTATTTTTCATGTAAACTGGCTTTCCAAATATCACCATTCTGCCCATAAGATAAAATACCTATACAATATATGTGAGTAAATAAATTATTTTGTAGATACAAAATTGCTTTAAACTACTACTAAAATATTTTAATAACACAATGGATAAAAATGTAACAGTTAAATGATCTGAAAAACAATGTAATTTTTTGTTAGGTTTATTTTAATATTCTTATTTACTGAAATGCAACATACACACAGAAATGTGCACAAATAATAAACATGTAGAAATTTTTAATATTACTAAAGATTAATTTTTAAACTGATAAGAACAGATATTATACTTGATCTTAGCCAAAAGGCTGAGAAGCAATTGATCAATTTTTAAAATCTGTCTAACGCTAGTGAGAAAATTCTTAAGAAAAGCAAAACTAAACTCTCTCTGGAGATTTATCCATTCTTTTTCAGTTAATTTCTAGACATGTGGTACAGATTTACAACTGTATGCTGGTTCTGGAATAAAATAGTAAACTCCTGCTTGAAAATATTACCATTTTCTCCTTCTTTTTGGCCACACTAGCTATGAAGAGTGATGCATTTTTGTGGTGGCAAAACTTTCTTTAGGTGTAGTTTTTCTTCTGTTTAATACATTCTTTGTCATAGAAAATGATATAGAATATCTGAAATGTATCTAATCTACCAGAGTTCTGATGTCTTAACTCTAATGAATTCAAAAGTATCAGTACATATTAGAATAATTCTGCCATTTTTCTTAAACTTCTTTCTAGTTCTGATTAAACATTGAAACTGCATTAAGGAATCGTGCATTTAAAATAATGATGAAGCTCTCTGTGAACTGTGCCATGTGCATAATAAGAGACAGTAATTCTCTGTAGCTTTGCTTATTGAAACTGTGTTCAATTCTCTAAGGAAGGAAGGATCAAATTTCTGGCTGATTACAGTCAACAATTTTAGTGAGCATTAAAACATCACAGATAATATTTTTTATTGGAAACAGAAAGAAAAGACCATGCTTCCTGAATGAAATACTTGTATTATCTATGGTTTAAAATGTACATGATTTATGAGAGATATAATATCAAAAATCTTGTATTACTGTCCTAATTTAAAGACTTAGGAGATGCAAGGCCACTTCATCATCACTGAGTATTCTGCATCTCCTGCTCCCAATGGAGAGGCCTCAGTCAGCAGCACAGCACCTGCCTGGCAAGCATGAGGTCCTCAGTTTGATCCCAGTACCAAAAAAAAAAAAAAAGAAAGAAAGAAAGAAAGAAAGAAAGAAAGAAAGAAAGAAAGAAAAGGAAAGACCACAGAAATGTGTCTCATTTCTAAACTTGCCCTTAGAATCTTAGAATATATTTTTAGTCTTTATGATCCTTACAAGTGATTACCTACAACTATTGCTTGCACATTATTGACAAATAATAAAGTAACTTGAATTTAAATTCTATTTTAACTATTCACATGTGAAGCATTAGTTCTTGATATAAAGTATGTCTCACAAATTAGAATCATTAATAGAGTAGAAGCTCAATTTTCATGAATGTTAGTGGCATAAAACAATAGCTTTCATTATTACTTTATTTACAAGTGTATCTCCTTATGTTTTCTTTTTTTAACAACAAAATTTGGGGATAATAATTGGTAGTTTCTTTCTTTTAACCAGGCTTTTAAATGGACTCAATACTGCTAGAGCACTGTGTATAGGAGAGGAGAGAATGGTCTCTAAAACAACAGAACCATAAGTCTGGGAAATATAAGTATTATCCCAGGTGGAAAAAACTTTCAGATGTGATTTAGTTAAGGAGAATGAGCTGGAGATACCTTGATTATCAAGGTGGACCTATACAGAAGGAAGAATGAGGGGCAGATGGATCTAAGAGGAGTTTGAAGATGTGGCCTTAGAAATTTAAGTGATTTCCATGATCAAGGAATTCTAGAGGACATCAAGAGCCAGCAGAGGTAAGGGACAGATTACCCACTAGGGCCTCTGAAGGACTGTGGTCTAGTTATACTGATTCACTCTTCTAGCCTTTCACAGTGAGACTAAAACAAGCTAATTTTTTTTAAGTCACCATAAATGTAGATCAGCACAGCCATAGAAATCTAATGCAGGGCTCTGTATCCTTTGTGGATAGAAAGTACTGTCCTATTTGATAGCAACTCAGTTGTGTTAGACCAATATAATTCTCAAGTTTGTTTCAGATAGAATATTGCCCAGATATGAATAATGTCTACATGTTTTAAAGCCAATCCACATTCTTTATTGTTACACTTCTTTAGTGTAATTTAGTAATGCCTTGGCTGTGCATTTGAAAGGCTTTCCCCTGTCACAGTGCAGAGACATTTCCGAGAATAAGACTCATTTTTGTAAACCCAAGTAATGTTCTCAATTCAGTGAAGTCTAAAAGGAATTAAACTGTGCTGGTTTCTACCCATAATGTGGATGCTGTTTTGACTGAACTGTAGGGACATTAAAGTTATGGTATTTTTTGGCATTGAGAAAATTTCTTTTTCAAATTCTTAACTCACAGGTCTGCTGAAAAATAACTTGGAAGCTTGTAATCATGATGCTCTCTTTCACGATTTGCACATAAATAGAAAAATTCATACTTTAAAATTTTAAACATTCCAGAGAAAGCCTTTAGAGTTTGAGTCTTATGAACGTTTTCTCAAGCTTAGTCAAGGGTACTTTATCTTCTTTTCAACTATCATTAAAATATAATGGAAAATGTTCCATTGGTCAGCAGATCTGTGATTATCCTGCAGTCTTAATGTGCAATAAGAAAAAATTCTTTGTGCCTGGAAGACAGTCTCTCTGCATTTGAGAACAGCAAAATGTCATGAAATAATAATTAATCTTGCATCAGAAGGAAATGGAGTGAGCCTTATTTCACATATGCATGAAAATTAAATCAATGACAGATTTCTTTTAAGATTTATAAGTTTGGGCAAGCCACTTGCTGGGCCCCCTTCTCTCCTTCTTAGACGGAAGCTTTCCCCCTCTCAATAAACTTTTCCTACTCCTAAAAAAATCTGATAAGTTGTTTTGAGAACTCACACTTAGTAAATTCTTAATCTCATAGTTACTATATGAAGTAAGAGGAGATAATGATTCAGTCTCAGAACGGTTACATGTCTCCTTCCTGGCATAGTAAGTAAGGACTGAGAAACACATTCGCCTAGCCTTTTCTATATTCACTCAGCATTACTCTAAATAATACAGTCATTTCATTAATTAATAGGATGTTCTCTGTAAACTATAAGCCACTTACCTTATTTGTGCATAGAAAGTACATTTTTAAGTTCCTGCGTGTCTTGTAAATCATCTTCCATAAGAAATTATAGAGAAGCTGTTATTTGGCATACAGTGAAATGGTGTCCAGCTTTGATTAAATAAAAACAAAGTGTTACCTCCTGAGTTTCATAATACAGTGTAGTGAGTTTTCCATGAGGAAGAAATAGTAAAGCTAGGAGTACCCCTGGCACTTATACTTTCAATATTCAATTAAGTTCTCTTGATCCTCGCCTTAGAAATTCCACTGTAAAGCTACTAATGAGATATCTGATACTTTTTTATATTACAATTTCAGGTCTTACATAAAATGTGAGCAACCTTAAAATTTATCTTGGGGAAGTGATACAACTTCAATTCTTCACAGAGATGTGCAAATTTGTCCCTTTGTGCTTCTGAAGAACATTATCATTTATTACATTAGATTTCCTTACAGAAAGTGGCCTAAGAAATTAGAGGAGGTCAGTGACCATGGAGATGATGGTGACAATTGCTGATGTCAAACCAATCCCAATGGTGGATAATTCTATGAGTCAGTCTCAGGTCCCCTATCAGTCACTTTTCTGCATATATAATTCTTTAGTTTTACAAGCAAGTTGTATCAGTTAATTAATTATCTTTAGTCTGAGTTGAACAAAATTATTAAGGACATGTCATTTTGAGTGCTTATTTTGTTTGAGGCACTGGACTAGACCCGTGGCATAGATAATGTTCATGTCTGGCACTGACTTTAGTGCTACTGAAGGTGCATGTTTCTCTGTGCTTCACACTAGAATTGTCTAGAGACATCGGAAATTAGTGATGACTGGCCTGAGGCCCAGGTTTCACAAACCATGCAAGAATCTGAAGAGGTTTGGGATAGTCATCAGTATTTTTAAAAATTAAACTAAAGAGTGAAGCTAGGTGGAGGGAAGAATCATCAGCTTCAAGGTTGAAATATTATTCTGTCCTTATTTTCTCTATTTGGTTAGTTTATAAAACTCAAGAGTGCTTTCTTCACTAAAGTATACCTACCTTGCGAAATATAAAGTACTGGAATATTAATTTGCTTTGCTTCATTCATTCTTCCTCATAGTCAAAATAAATCAATAATCACAAAATTACTCACCCAAAAGACTCTCACCTCTGACTTTGATATGCTTTAGATTGTCTTCTTTGTAGATGATTTACTGTTTCCTGTACAAGCCAAACACACGTATCTTGTCTGGGGAATTCCACTGAAGTGAATTAGAAATTACAACAGGGAGCATAAAACACAGCATCTAGCTGTGCTTGGCCACTTCACCCAAAATAGTTAATCACTCAGACAGGGCCAATCAGCCTTATTGGACAGTCTTGGCATGGAAAATTATTAAGACAAAAACATCAATTAAAATTATAGTATTTAAAATACCAGTTTTTATTGATATACTCTATTTCTTCTTGGTCTTTATCCAGCATACTCATATAGGCAGCAAAGTTTATTTACAAGAAGATTGGTTATTTTAACTGGCCAAGCATCTTCTACCTAGCAGAATGGAAAAAGATGCATACGGGGTTACCAGAAAAATACAAATAATACCCTTTTTAAGGAAGAGAAGGGGATGACACTGTGCCAGCTAGAGCCTTTTCTAAACTTTGGAAAAGAAAAATTTATAAAGAAAATGTTGCACTCAGAGATGTAGGAACGGGGGATAGAAGGACAGAGAAGAGGAAATAAAAAGAATTAAGATGTGTCATGTGTACAGTACCTACTTCTGACACAATGAAGTCATTATGCACTTGAAACACTCACTCAGGGGAAAAAAATTAGAAATCACAATATCATAAAGCTACTTTCCTCCTCAGCATAATCCAATGAGTTGAGTTTTATTTTATTTTTTAAAATTTCACTTATATGTGTAGCACAAAATATTTTTAACAACACTTCTAACATTTTGCAAAAGGCAATAATAATAGTAATGATCATTATATAAAAGTGCCCTTTTTAGAAGAAGATATTGGAGTATGTTAGTGATGAACATACTAAGACATATCTTGGGAAGCAATGTCAACTGTTTCCATTTTAAATATGAGCCCAGCTTATGTAACACTTACTGTCCAAGACACTTTGCAGGTATAATTAGACTTAATCATCACAAAATGCTCTTGTTATTTACCATTTCCTAAGGAGAGGTTAAGAAACTTGCCTGAGAGCTTGCAAAGCCAAAATGTGAGTCTATAGCTCATTTTCCATCTGATACGGTCAAAAGCTCCAAGGCAGAAAGCTGATATGTGTGTGGCTAAGTCAGCTACTTGCTGTTTTGGTTAAAATAAAGTGACACCGTGGTATTTTGTTGGGTAGGAGTTATATATAAGACCAAAGCAAGTTCTTAGAAATTTGCCTGGGGAAGATCATATGGTATGAAAAATGGTAAAGATATTTTCCTTATGACAGTGTACCTATCATAGTTGATGACTCATTTTTAATATTTTCTTCTAAATTAGAAAATTATTTTCCATAATAGTTATGGAGTGAAATAAATGATAGTAATGGTCAGAAAAATAATGTAAACAGTCAAATTTTTAATTTTTTGTATATTTTGACAGGAAAAATGTGAAATAGATGTTATAGTACAAAAATAAAATAATATATTAATATTTTAAAATTACATTATTGTACTTTTAAAATGTGAAAAAATCTAAACATTGGATCATTAGAGTAGTGGGTTATAACATTATTGCAATTTCTTTCTATTCTTATCCTCTGACAATTCTTAAGTTTTAATTCATGCATGAAACAAAAAGTTACATACAAGTTCAGAATAAGTTCATTTTTTAATTTTCATAATAATCATTCTATTCATGCCTATTTCTAATGTATTGTTAAATTCAGAGTTAAGTAGAAATACAGAGACGTGAACTGCATGAAAAGAAACTCACGATTCCAAACTCTTAGGAACTTATTCTCAAAATAATTTGCAAATCATTCAATCTGTGCGTGTTGGTTGTCAGCTATATAATTAGGCATTACCTGAATAATTTCCATATGTAATACAACATTTATTAGTAAATAATAAAAATGTTAATATAAAATGTATATATAATTAAATGTTTATACATGTCTATATGTAAATCACATATATTAAGTCATATGTAAATTAATATGTATTAATCATTTGTGTATTTATTTATTTTTTTATTTTGGTACTGGGAATTGAACCCACGAACTTGAACTTGCCAGGCAGGTGCTTGTGCCTAATTAAAACTCAATGGTTACAACAGTTCTTTAAAAACTATGTTATCTAATATGACAATCATAGGTTACATGTGTCTATCTATATGAAATGTACACTAACTCCCCAACCATTTTTACATCCATATCTCATGGAATAGTATTTCCTCATTGTGTTTGTTTCTTAATCATTCTTAAGCCCATTGTGATCTGTATTGCTCCATAAGTGTTCAGGTTAGAGCCTCCTCAGAGTATACGGGAAGTCATCCCTGACCTGCTCCTGGGCTCCCATAGCGCCCTTCCCATCCCTTCTAGGGTACCAAAAATGCAACGGCTTCTCTCTTACATGCAGGAGAACGTGAGCTACTGGAGGACATAAGTAATGTCTTTTTAAATTCTGAGCCTTCAGAACCCATCTCAGTTTATAGTGGTCAGTAAGTGAATATTAGCAGAAGGAAGAAAAGAAATGGGAAATGAACACAGAGAAGGAATTTCAATATTATTTTGAATATCTTAGCTGTGAGTTAGGATGGGGCAAGATGACAAGCAATGAAACCCAGGTGCATGAGAGTATGATATGTGCTCAGGATCAGAGTACTGAAGAACACACATATCAGGTGAGCAAGTTACTTTGTATGTGTCCAACCCCCCAATGCTGGTGAATAAGAGATGTGTTTATGATGTATTACTGCAACAGCAAGCAGAAACACTGAAACAACACCCAGGACTTGGAGGCAGGTTTATTTATGTTGATGGGATCATTCCCAGAATATCGTGCTTCCATCTCTGAGGTCTAGGACTTTTAAAAGTTGCACACAGTGGAGGTTCAAAGATAGGACAGAACAGACTGGCAGTTCTTCTGATTAGCTAGCAGGGTGTGATCACTGGCTACAAGGGTAGATTTATGATCAACAGTTTATGAAGCTTAGTGCAATGGCACAATCAGGCTTCCTGAATGTTTGGTTATGCTCTCACGGTTATAGAGGTCAGGAAAGTAATCACAAAGCCATGAAGCAGCTACAGAGCTAGGCAGTTTCAAAAGAACAAAGTTTTAAAAAGAATAATTTCTTTTGTGCAGTTTTTCCCTTTCATTATAAATCACTGTTCTGAAACTATTCCATTTAACATAAAATGTATAATAAAGGGTTTGCTTTATGCTAAGCACTGTGTTAGAAGGTGAGCATACTGAGATGAGTAAGACATTGTACTTGCCCTTAAGAGGTGAATGTGCCCCAGGCACAGGGTGCATATGTGTAATTTCAGACCTAGAAAAGGTTAAGACAGGAGGATCACAAGTTCAAATCTTCATTTTTAAATGAAGACAACTTAGTGAAAACTTGTCTCAAATTAAAATAAATAAATAAAGAGATCTCAGATTGTACCTCAGTGGTAGAGAGATACCAGATTCCATCCCCAGTATCTACAAAAGAGTTGATAGACAGATAGATAGATAGATAGACAGATGGATTCATAGATACATAGACCTAGAGATCTGTTAAGGACAAGACAAAAAATTTAAAAGAATTGTGATAATGATAGCTAATATTTACTCAGTAGTCATATTTTTCCAGTTCTAAATTGTGATATTTTACCTTCTGCTGGTGAGGAAACTGAGGCAGAAGAGTATTGGTAAATTGCCAAAGCTTACAGGATGTAAGTAGCAATTAATAGAGTAGGAATTATTTGCAATAGTCTGGCAATTTGGGATAATTGCAAGGATTCATAAAATTTCAAGTAATATATTTATATAGGGCTTTCATTTTAACAAACAAGTGTAATGATTGTTCCGGCAACCACTGGGGGTTTTGAGACACATCAAGTGCAGAGCCACTGAGATCCTTACTCATACAAGACAGGCTTTGCCTCCAGACTGAATAAGAATCACAACAAATCTTAAGTTGAGCTTGAGGTAGAAGTTATCAGCAAGATATGATGCAGCCTTCCAGTCACTAATCAAGTCAGGCTGAGGATGATTGAGGGTGTAATGAATCAGTTCTAAGAGTAGTTAGGGAACTTTGGATTTTAAAAAGTGCATTCTAAGATCCCCCTATTATGTCCTGAGACAGCATCAGTCAGGCACCCAGATAGCTCTGGAAATAGGGCCATAGTTTTCCTATCCAATTGTAAATTAAATGTATTCTACCCAGAAGAATGCTTATGGTTACCGGAGGAGGGAGGAAGCTGTTGGAAAAAGTTCGGGGGTAGGGGGGAGTGTACTGGTGATCCGTGGGTGAAAGCATGGATTGAGTAGTGCTCTGTCTGGGAAAGGCACGGACCTAAACATCAATCACACAACAGTGTGAGCGCTGAAGAAGGGCTTACTGGAAGCCAGTCTCTGTGTTAAGTGGTTCACATGTATAGCCTTCGTTCTATGAAATGTTAGCCTGATTTATGAATGAAGAAACCGAGCCTTAGTGAGGAAAGCAGCATATCAAAACTTAAAGAGAAAGTAATGATGTTCTATCATCCTGCCTCAAAAGTATGCATTACTTTCACCATCTGGCTTATCCATGAGTTTGGAAGCACTTGACAGCTTGCAGATGAAAGTCAACAGGGATGGGTGGCTTTACTTGGGCCAGTGCACCAAAGGCCCTGACTGGTAATGCTAATAGACTGCTTTTATCCCAGTCTGATAACTTTAAATTCTCAGAAGCATATTGGGACTGCCTCACAAAGACTTGGTCTCTTTGAAGAGCCTTTCTGCTTTTCATGTACCTGACCAGGAAACCCCAGGACTGAGAGGGTAGCATTGAGATTTTTATTCCTGCCATGACCACTAATGTTTGACACCGTCATTGACCTTCACTGTCCTCAAGAAGACAAATTTAGAGAGAATGCTTTCTGTTTTTTTCCAGCTGTGCTTAGTTTTCGGTGTGTGAATGTGACAGATGTCAGGGAAACTTCCTGGCATTTTTTAAAATCTCTTAAATATAAAGGGTGTGTGGCAGCAGGCTTGATTCTGGCAATGAGCTGGCTGTCACATCTGTGAGTAGCACCACAGAGAGCTAAAAACATTTTTAGAACTCAAGGGTATGTGGTTAAAAGACAAGAATTACTGTAAGCTTCAGTAGTCAGTTTCCTAGTGTGGTTTTGTGAATAAATTCTGCTGTATGCTGCAAATATGTAAACATTCAGGTAGATACATGTATGTAGTACGTATTATATTTATCTGAGTAATTAACTTGTCAGAAATAGAAATTATCAAAATAAGTTTTGCCCCGACTTTAAATGTCTTACTTTCTTTACCTTCTTTAATCTTAAAGCTGAAATAGACCAAGTTTTGCTGACAAAAATGTCTACATTTTCACTTAAAAAGTAAAATCCTAAATCATAGCTAACCAATAGTAGCTGCTATTGGTCATTAAAACACATTCCACTAAGGAAGGAAGAAACTTGACTGCTAGATTTAATTTTGTTAATTTAAAAATACAGTAAACTATTCTTAGAATGCTTGCAGATGGAATTTCTGTTCTTTCTCATGAAATGGGTAATCTTCTCTTTCCTCAAGATGTGCCTCTGGGTCTTGACAGGTCTGTCTGAGCGAGTAAATTAGAAACAGAAGTCTGGGTTTCCGTCCTTTCATCCTAAGCGGTGACAATGAACTGCTAATTTTAGAACTCTGTGTTGAAATTCTAATAGTTTAAAATAATTTAAAATGAATAATCTATGACAAAAGCTATGTACAGATTTTCTTCAGTCATTTCAAAAGTTTCTGAGCAAAAGTGAACTCATCTAATATACTGATATTCTGATTCCATAAAATGTTAAGACATATTCTTCAAAAAAATGGATTTAGGGAAGGGAATTGAGAAACTTTTGGCAATTTATAGCACACAGACATTTTAATACATATATTCTATAATACACTGACCTTTTAAAAAGAATATCTAAGAGAACAATGTTATATGTACAGAGGTTGTCAAATATATTTAGCCCAAAATCTCTTTAAGACAACGAGCTTCTTTTGCTGATTAAGCCACAACTCGGTGTATGCTGGTGACTGCTGAGTTAGACCATCCTGAGGCTACTGGAAAGAGAACCAGAGTCAGTCTTGAATTACAAGCAACTCCCACTCAGTGTACAAAGTAAACCACACAGATTACTAGATTTCTGCTTTATTTGCTATATTTGCTATATTTGCTGTCCTACAAAGTATAAATTTTGGAACTCATTCATATTTTTGGAACTCATTTCATATTTCTCACAAACCCAGAATGTACCTCAGACAAATATCCTAAGTTATTTAAAAAGAAGTATCAGAATTTTCAATTTCAGTATTAAAATTGTACTTCCATTTTCTGAAGGTTTTAACATGAAGTTTCAATTTCTTTTGGTGGTCCCATAGTATTTGGAGAACACAGGACCCATGTTTAAACATCCTGGAGTACAAGTTCAGAGTCGAGGTTTCCTTTGCCTATCCAACTCTTCTGAAACACACTTTCCTGCTGTCAATCACCGACCACGTGAACCTACCTGAAGCCATTAGATCACGTCACACACTGAGACAGAAAAGGATACCCAGACGTCACACAAGCAGCTTTGACTTTTGTTAAGGCAGACTTCTCAGGGGAAAACCGTTCTCGGTCTACCTCCCCACAGGGATATCAGAAAGTGAAAAGAAAACAACAGAGTGCATGTGAGAGTGTTTTGTAAATCTCAAAGCATCCTAGAAAGGCAAGGAGCTACGATAAGGGTAAGGTCAGCATTCCCACCGCACCAGATCACTTTTGCAAATGAGAACAGTTTACATATTAACGGCAGTCAAAACATTCTCTGGCTGGAATACACATGTACTTGAAGACATAATTCATTTGGGGAAAGCACTAGAAGAGATAAGTAAATATTGACATTGATTCTTTTTCAGGCACTTTCTAAAAATTCAGAAATTAACCCTTCAAAAAACCTTGCGGTAGAGGTGATTGCAAGTGAGGGGTTTTACAAAATTTATTTTTGGCTCGCTTTTCAACAATTTTTCTTCTTACCAACATTGGAAGACTACAAATCCCAAAGCAGTTTTTCTGAAAGTTATTGTGTTTTTCAAGGTAGGGTTGTTTTAAGTGAAAATCTCTGAGGCAGCGAAGAAAATATACTTGAAGGGCTTCAGTGATCAGAATGTTTCCTGCTTGGAAAAGTTTTCGGGTACTTTTAACAGTACAGGTCAGAAGATGCCTTTGCACTCAAATTTGATTTTTATATAAATCCCAAATGTTTCACAACAGCTCAATCTCCGAGGAGGGAGTTAAGAGAAAGAAAATGTAAACTTAATTAAAATATAGTTATTTTTGATGGCATGGGAAGGCTACAGTATCCTGCTACTGATCCAACTATTTTGAGTTTCACACAAGTGACATATAAATCTGCTCTAATATAATTACTGCATATTTAACTTTATAATTAAGTTACAAATAAATTTTAAAATTAAAGCATGTATTTACACTTAGTGGTGATGAATTCAGGCAGTAAAAAAGATAACTATTTCAAAAATCACCAAAAGTCATGTATATTTAATCATAAAACATTTGTAATTAACATTATTATGCTAAAAACTTTGGGATATTTTTCTGCCAAATGCTATCAGCTTTACTTTAGAAAAATAGGATTTATACCATGCGTACTCTTTTATAATTGTTGCATCTTTTCATTTTAAATAATTTTTCAGATTACAGTCCTAGCCTTGTAATTGTTAGCCTATGTCAAATTTAACATATGTAAAATTTTGTTAAGATGTAGAAATTTTCCGCCTAATTAAAGCTAGATTTAAGCATTCCAAATTGTTACTTTAAAAAATCATTCACTTTAAAAAATCATGTTGTACGTAGAAAACGTATATAATTTTATTGATTATTTAAAAATAAATATATTGCCCATTGTTGTGAAATATCAACAATGTTTTTGATTTCCCAATCTGAGTATGGTATCACTGCTTGCAAAAGCATTGAATATATCGAGAATGAAGCTGTACATCTTTTCATGTTTATTAATCATTTTTCTTTATGTGGAATATATCACTTTCTTTCCTTTTCCATATGATTGTTTCATATTTTTAATGAGTTGTAATACTATATTTTCCCAATTCTTTGCATTTTCTATTTCTCTAAATCAGTATTAGCATTGGCCACATCGTCAGAAAAGGGAAGAATCATTTTATTCTGAAAACAACAAGAGATCACTTTGAGATGAGAAATGGACCCTCCAAAGAGGTCTTTATTAACTAGAATGACACCTCTGTACTAGTGTTATGACTGAATACACACAATGTCAGATGACAGCATTTGTAGCCACGTTTGTCTGAGTAGTCCCAAAAGTGTGGTCTGAGCCCTTCTGCAGCAGAATTTATTGAGGTAACTGCTCCCCAAAGACTCCTAGCCATTCTGTAACTTTGTTACTTCTCAGGATCCATGCTTGAATATTAATCCCTAGATACATTCAAGACATCAGTATCAAAAAAGAGAGTTGAAAGCTATGCTGACATTTAGGATACCCTCCTCGATAAGCAGATAATGATAGGAAAAGATCCACTTTATAGACTCAGTACTTTAAAAATGTTAAGAAACGCAGTAAATTATTACTGTCTTTTCATTAATGAGAAGTATATATTCACATATTTCTTTTCTCAACAAATTTTCCATTAAATTCAAAACTAAAATTATTATTCAATTTAGGAAACTCTACTGACATATTTCTGTAAACCGGAAAGTACTGCATTTGAATATCCAGGAAAAAAAATATAATACAAGTAACCAAATATGATAAGATGTTAAAATGGCATCCTCCATTTCTAGTTGGAATCAGGCTCCAGTAGTGAGAATAACACAGTAGGTGTTAAAGTTTTAGGTAGTAAGTAGTATATTTAAATGCTTATTATACATCAGAAGCTATGCTAAGGCACCTTATGTTACTTAATGTGGTAGAATATTAGTAGCAATTATTATCCCCATTAAGAAATTACAACACCAAACAGTTTGAGTAACTTTTTCATGATTATTTAGCAGACTGATAGCAAAGGCAAGTTAAAATCCAGGTTACTGGGCTTCTGAGCATGTGCTCTTGAAAACCAAGTCATACTAGCTACCATATATCCTGAGAGATTACCAAATCATTTCTAGTACAATCAGCCCACAAAAACAATAATGTGATTTGTTAAGAAAGAAGATTCACAAGGCTAATAATGAAGATTTATTTGGAGAAAAGTATTTCCTTTAGGTAAAAAGGTACAGACTGTACCTTTACTTTAAACACAAAAACAAGTTTCAAGAGAATGTCTTGGAGAACTTAATACATTCCCAACTCTGTGGGAATTATAGAAATTAGTGCTTCATTCTCACCAAGAGATGTCAAAATGCAAGACTACTGATTTGGTTTTCTTAGCTTTAGAGGAAAGTGACAGAATCTACATCCTAATTGAAAGATGGCTTGAGACCCTTTATCCTGGAGGTTATGTGAGAGACTAGAAGCTGAGTGGGCTCGCTCTCACTCCTGAAAGGACTTGCCTCAAGACAGTGATCTGAACAAAAGGAAGAAGTAGGCAACCCGGGTGGAAGAAAGCAGCACTCCAAAAAAGACACTGACCAGAGTAAGAGATTCCAAAGAGAAAATGACCTAGTGAAGGTGGCCATTAGAAAATCCTAAGCATGCTCCTGAAAAGGAACCAGAGGATGTCCCACAGAGAACACCAATAGGACAAAAAGTTGCAGGTTAAGACTTTCCTGGTCTTCCTGAATCTTTCGTCTCCCCTGATTCTGACTCTTGAGGGGGAAAAATAGCACTATAGAGAAGAAAATTGGCAAAATGAGTAAGCACAAAGAAACATTTCAAAATACTGGATCACCACCCCAAGACCGGACTAAGCCAAGGAGAGGGGAAAGAACTTCAAGACTTCATTGAACTTGTTTTTGTGAGAAAGAACTTCCACCTCTCTCATTTAAATTAAAAAGCAAATGACTATTTCTTGGATTACAAGAAAAACTAAAATCCACAAGGCTGTGTGGGGATAATTGCTCACGGTACAGGTGGAAAGGGGCAACCAGAAGACAGGCAGTTAGTTCTCATTCTGCATCCTCCAACCTTCTCCAATAATTACGATGCCTCCGAATTTGTCACATTTAAAAAGACCTTCAAAAAGAAAAACATTCTCAATGGCCATTCCAATGGTGCTAACCAGAAAGCTGATCATCTGTTTTAGCAATGCATGGAGCAGTCATAAAACCTCTCTAAAATATATGAGACTAAAACAGAAAATTGATCTGACTTACATGTAGCCCACTCTTGACACAGAGTAACACCCTTGGATGTTTGTGGCTTCTCTGAGACAAGAGTATTTCAGTACTACAGAAACAATAATCGAGGGAGGCTTTTGTGCCAAGTTTCTGTATTTTAGGAACTGAAGGACTAGCTTTATGGCATTATTTTATTAGACCAAGGGAAACCTGGGACATAATCCATAGTATCTAAGAACTATTACATCAACTACTTTTAATCTGACTTTTTTTCTGTTTTCTAAACAGTAGTAGTTCGTAATCAGGCCTTCTTTGGAATTGTGTTTGCCCTCCTGATCAAAGATGAAGGCAAATGCACTGGTTTGTGAACATCTTTGATGTGAAGGAACATAAAACTGAAATGGACTTTATGTTGCATTTTTTAGGGAAGTGAATTTTTTTAAAGCATGATATCCCAGTCTGCTTTGTTCTAATTTAAACCATGGTCAAAATACCTTCAACAGTGTGAGACGTCTCCCAGTAAATATGGATTTATACCTAACAGAATTCATTTGAACATCTGCAAATCTCCCAAAAGGATCTAAATTAAATCATCTTGATGTTAAAGGGTAGATATTAGTGAGAGGTAATAAAATACTGTCAAGCTTCATAGGAACTCATCACCACTATCAAGAACAAAATGAGAAGAAAACAGCCAGTTAAGACAAACACGAAGAAGTGCTAATTAATGGATGGACCCCATGCCTGCCTAGCCATGTCTGGGGACTGTGATCACAGGAGATGGTGAGGGAGATTCTTAGCACAACATGAAAGCTGCAATGAGGCCTGAGAAATGCTGGGAAATTTGAAAGAGAAGTGCCAGAGAAAATTGCCTAGTGGAACTCTACATATGTATGACTTAGGGAAATTGTCTCCTCAGCAAAGAGTAAGTTCTCAAAATACCTTTCATAAAAATGGACAAAATGGAGTATCCTACAGATCAAACAATTATTCTTAGATGTCAGAGGAGTTGGTCTTACCCCTCTCAATGCCTCCTTCTTCTCAGAACTTGTCTGAGTTTGAATCCACATTCACATACCGTAACTCCAGCCACCTCTGAATTGCCCCACCTTTGACCACAAGGGCTTTGGGGAGACATCTGGATAAAAGCCATAACACAGAGATATGTTCAGTCTACTTTGCATTCAGGCCTGTTAACAAAATGGTTAAGCTAAGACTAGAAAAACCAAACAGGATAATCTTGAATAATTAAATGCAAATTCAAACAAAATAGGGAGCGTGCAATGCCAATAAAGCAATGTTCAGTTAAGGTGATGTTATGTGCGTGGTTATTATATGTAGCAATGTCTTAATCACTGAAAGCTTGTCAGAATAAATTTATTGCTGTGCTCTGATGGGAGCTGTAAGGAAATTTTAGTGTACAAGGTACTAGAAGGCCGCTAAGGGAAAGAACATAACATACGTTTACTGGTGCTACCTTAGACATCTGTAATCATCCTGTACCCTGCATATGCTGCCTATAAAGCAGGGATAAATTGTTCTATACATTTTATGGGATTGTTTTGAGAATGAGTGGGTCAGCATACAAGTAAGCAAAGAACTTTATTGGACTTAGAAAACATTAGGCAGGCTTTAGCTATTATTGGTGTTATTTCTGTTGTGCAAAGGTAGAACACAATTTTCATGGCTAGGCGGAAGCCAACATTTGTAACAAAAGCAACAAGTTCCTGCTACCTCTGAGGGATAACACCTTGCCCGGTACTTTGGCCTTGTTTTCCTTTTATTCCCACCAACAATAGTGGGAGGGAAGTATCATTTCCCTCACTTTCAAGATGAAGGGGTGAAGGTTTGGAGGAGAAATTTTCTCAAGATTCCCACAGCTGGTAAAGAGCAGTCAAAGATCTGAAATTGGATCTTTGACCCTCACACGGTGGTTTTAACTACTGCACAATACTTCCACTTCATTTCAACGTTCAAAGGTCCTGAGACCTTGGAGAGCAAGGAGGGAGTGTTTCAGACACAAGCTCACTGGGTGAGTTTGAAACAGAAAAGAGTTCAGACTCAGGAACAAAGGCAAGTGGTCGTCGCAGGCTGTGGAACACTCTAGGAAACCTGAGGTCAGTGAGCTTGGTGTCTGATGGAGCCCTGACGCCCAAGGAGGCCAAAGCAGGGCATTAGATTTGATATCAGAAAGACAGCAAGAGTGTATTCTGCACCTTGAAAACGAGAGAACAAGCATTGCTCGGCTGTGGGCCCCCAGGGGACTAGGAGGATGGTGGCCTCTGCAGGGCTGAGAGGGCGAAGGAGTACATGAGGCTCCTTCATACCAACAAAACAGCAAGAGAACCACCGAGGTCTCCATGTTTTTTACAAGGCTAATGGAATCCATGTATCTTTACTTTCCTGAGACAGGTGATTAACTCCTGGGTGCCGCACCTCACTCGCCCCTTGGGAGGTTTTACTTATATTCTCTGAGCTTCTTGCTGTACAGAAGTCACTTAAGAAAGAGCTAAGCAGTCACAGAAGACAATAGTTGTTCCTAATGCAGCTGTGAATTCTATGCTATCTGGTCTTAGGCCCTTTATGAGCAAGTAGAAGAAATAAATGTCAGGGCTAATGTGCTTCCCTAATAAAACAGCACTTCCTTTAGTTTCTACAGGGAAAAGGCTGGCAGCAGTAAACTGTTTATAAAGCAAAGATAAATCACAATGGACTGGTAATCTGAGTTGATATTGTGCTTCTCCTTGGGGACTTGCCTGTGCTTTAAAAACACTATCTCATTACTATCTTGAGTACCTCTGAGAATTATGCAGAAAGCATTATTTTCTCCAGTTTTTGGGTAAGTCACAGGGAATTGATGTGACTTTTCAGTACACAGAAATGGATTATTCATTTCCACAAAAGGATTGTGTCAGTAAGTTGGCTGATTTTCTCATAAAATTAACCCCTCAATTTAAGGGAAAAAAGACCAAAGTCCCCATAACAAATAAGCACAAAAATATCCCATTAACTTATTTCAATACACATGTTGGCAACGCTTTGTAGACTTCTTTGAACTTAATAAATGCAGCCAGAAACAGAACTTATTCTCCTGACTTCATTAGAGTAACTCATCACATTATTATTTGAAAGACGATATTTCTCAAAAACAGCGGGGGAAACTTCAGTCTGAGAAGTGAACACATGACCAAAGGGAAAGGTGCTGCCCTTTCTGGATTCCAGGGACTCTGTTGCACAAATTTCCCTCAATGTTATGCTAACATCACCACAGAATGACTCCTGCATCTGGAGATGGTGAATGAAAAATGATGGCTTACTTCTTAAGAAGTAATTTCTTTGAAAAACTGCGGCAGAGCTCCCTAATTCTTTTAGGCATGCTAGTCACTGCAATATTCACCACTTTCAGCAAAGCTGTTGACTCAGTAGCTGCTTCTCTGAACACCTTTCACATTACCTTTTCTGCCTTCCCCAACGCCCTGCTTTGCCTCCGTTTTATAGATTCAAGGGTCACTTTAGTTGAAGCACAATTCTGGAAGCTTCTAATGCTGGTCTTGGACCATCCTGTTGAGTAAATTCTGTGTAGAACAATTTAGCTTGGTGAGTTTCATCTTTACTCTCAGACAAAATATGTTGTATTTTTATTGTTCTCTTTATATAAAGCTAGACATCTGTTCTGCTTTTCAGCATCTTTCAGAGACCCAATATTATTCAGCTATTGAATCTGTCCCATGCTCTGAGTTGAGTCTGGAGCAGCGTGTAAAGGCCCATGTTTTAAGCTTGGTCTCCAACTCATGGGAATGTCATGAGGTGGTAGAGCACTTGGAAGATGGTGCCTAGTGGGAGACCTGATATTTGGGGGTACATTTCAGAGGGGACTCTTGGGACCTATTCTCTTTTTTCTGTCTGTCAAGTCATGACCATAAGGTGAACAGATTTGCTCACATTGTTGCTATGATGTGCTGCTGTTTCCATGGCCCAAAAGAATGGGTCAAGTGGTTATGGACTGAACCCTCCAGAACCTTTTCTCTTTGTAAGCCGATTATCTAAGATATTGTTAAAATAATAAAAATTTTTAGAATAGGAATTTGTTACAATGACAGCAAGCTAACATACCTTGCTTTACAAGTGTAGATTTCTTGCCAATAGGAAAGGTAATGCACCTTTTTAAAAAACAGTTTTGTGACTTTGACCTTATTTCTCCAGATCAATATTTAAGTGATGGTGCAAAGAATACTTAGAGTGTAAATCCTACATCAACAGTCTGATGTATCATTCAACCTGAATGGTTGTTCCCAGCTCTAAAATGATTAGAAACACTGACTGAACTTGGTAATTAACAAATGGTTCTACAGTGATACAAGATCAAAGGTAGGTAGCATTCATCATCATTTGTATGCTTGACTTCCAACACAAATCTACAGATGTTCATCCCTGAGATACCTTTGCGATTTGAAAATCCCAAGAAGATGAACACTGTTGACACCTGCTTCAGCTGACACATTTCTGTTGGGTGCAGAGTCAGCTTTCTGGGAGGCTCCGGCAGTAACACAAGCTTGAGTTCAGCATGGGCAGATCAGGAGCTAAGAAATGGTCCTTTCAAAATAAAAAATAAAAAAAAAGCTCAGTGCCAGGGTCTTGGGTTCAATAGCCAGTACCACATTTTTTTTCTTTTGTGTCTGGATATAATTTTATTTGCCACACTTTTTACTCTAAAACCTCCTATTGAGTGTATTTGTTTTAGCTCATACAGCCATTTTCTAGCAGAATTTATATCACAAAAGACCTTGTTAGATTATAAACATTTTAAATGTGCAAGACATTAGATATATAGTCTTCTCCCTTTACAATATCTATTGCACCTTCTGGGTTTGTTTACTCTTTTAGGTTCTTGCACTAGAGAGACAATATGCTGTTTACATATGTGGGTCCGATTTATTTCACTTATGATTATGATCTCGAGTTGCATCCATTTACCTATAAAAGCCTCAAGTGTATCTTTCTTTATAGCTGAGTAATACTCCATTATGTAAAAATGGTGCGTCTTTTTTACCCATTCCTCAGTTTATGAGCACTGGGGCTACTTCCAAAATTTAGCTATGACAAATTGAGCTGCTACAAATATGGGTTCACATATATCTCTGTGGTATGACATTTTCAATTTTTCTGAAGAAATACCCAGAAGGAGAATAGCTGGGTTAAGAGAGACCTTTAATCCTAGTTTTGTGAGGAATCTCCATATTGATTTCTATAGTGGTTTAACCAGTCTACACTCCCACCAGCAGTGGAGAAGTGTTTCTTGAAGATAACAGTATGTAACATTACAACCATTGTTATTTCCTAAAAAAAAACAAAAAGAGGAAAAAGTTATACATTCTTCTTTACATAAAATATGTGCCCTACTTGACACACAGCAACGTTAATAGTTCATTATCATTTTACTTTTATCAAACTTGATTTTTAATTAACTTTATGATATGATAAGTATTATATATCTCCCACGTGTTGTTGGTATTGTTTTGCAAATTCCTGAATAACGTAAACCATGACTGGGTCTCTTCCTAGCTTATACGTACTTTTACAGGTGGCCAGAAAAGACTGCAATACTTGTTATGTGTTCTAAGCACATTTGAAACTGATATAAATTAACACAAAATGAAACTCTCTTTGGCTCAATATTCTTTGTTGATAGATCAAATTAAGGTAAAATTGAAGAATATAAAAAATTTGTGTTTTGAAGTTTTTTTTTAACTTTTAAAACATAGTTCAAACTCTGTGAGATTTAAATTTATTTATTGGACCTCATATAGCAAGAATGTAAGCAGGAGATTTTAATTATAATTTTAATGTTATAAATTATAAACAACACATCAGTGGAGTCATCCTATATTTATGTTTACATGTATGTTTCTCGCTGTGGGTTGGACCCTGTATCCATCTGAGGGAACAGGGCTGACAGTGAAATTCTTCCTTCCTAAGTATCTCAGAGACACACATCATAATCAATGCTGGATCAGTGCACTAATCCCGAGTATAAATCCTCTTTTTGTCCCATTTCAGTTAGTGCTATAAAGCTTAGGATGAGACATTTTAAAAACGAAAACTACTCCTTATCCTTTAAATTTAAAGACATAATCATAGGCCTATTTTGCTGTATTCTGTGCCACATTAGCCACTCTCAGAAAGTTTCTGGCATGATACCATCATGAACTGTGATCTTCAACATACTTTGAATCAGTCTCCAAATAAAGAGATCATTCTACTTCCAAATGATGTTTAAACTCATTATCCTCCAACAGGGAAGCATTAAGCCATCATTCCCTGCAAACATTATTGCCATGGGACATCTGTAAATATCAGCACGTGGTCAGAGATACTGATAGGAAGCGTTTTTTAAAAATTACACAAACTCAAAGATGATGGAGAAAATCAATAAACATTTATCAGTAGTGAGCCAGAAAAAAAGAAAAGATCTTATAGCTTAAGCCAATTTTTGTAGGCTGTCACAGTGTATCCATCAAACTACAGAATTACTTATAATGCATTAAGCTGTGATATGAATTTAAATGTGGAGATAATTAGAAATCACCAATCAGGAATTTATAAAAGGGGTTATATTAAAGTTATAAGCTAAGTTTAATAAATTTAAAATCCAACAGTGACATAATTGACATTCTGGATGTAGTTTCCTTGTAGAGATCTCCTATTTTTATGAGAATAAAATAATATCATTCAGATATTAACAGTCAGTTGTTTTCCTAAAAGCTTCTATATAAATAGGCAATTTTCAAAATGAGCCCTCTTGAAATATTTCAGAAGTGGGCACACAATTTTTTAACTAAGGAAATGAGAACACTCAGTGTAACTGTAACTGGGATAGACATATTCTCTGGCTCAGTTGAAACACAACAAAAGGATTTCTATTTAAGTTAAATAAGATGTTATAGATAAACAACAAAATCAAAATGTTTGTATATGAACATTCAAAGTATAAAAAACACATGACCTCAAAGTGACCCTAAAGCAGTCCTGAAAAGTATCTGTCTTACAAAGGCTTCAAAGTGTTGATCTACCACCACCACCCAAATATTGTGGAGCAAAGAGCAGGACTCTGTTGATTTATTGGCAATGAAAATAAGGATCTCTTTCCTCTCCTGAACTTCTGTTTACTTTCCAAACAAACTTTGGCAGTTGTTATAAAAAGTGACCTAAATTTAAAGAGAAAATATCAAGATTACTTTTTCATATTTCATTTTAATTAAGAAATTAAATTATTGAATACAGAAGCAAGCAATTACTGTACTGTTTTACATGTGTATCACACTAGGGAATTTGGAGACTGGAAGAGAGCTGAAACCAGAGTGAGAGCGCTGCTGTATTTTGTTCTTGGAATACTGGGTAAGCTAACCCCTCTAAATTTAAATTCTCACGTTAATACAATAGGTGTGTAAGACCTACATCTTAGAAGTTGTGGAAATGGTTGTTATTTCTAAAGTATTTAGCAGAGTACCTCACACATAATTTTCAAAAAGAGTTAGCTATTGTTACTATTATTCAATCATACAAATTGCTAGTGTGATAGCCCCTGGTATGTATAGTATACAGTGCACAAGGGATCCAGGTATTTCTAGCATACAAACTACAAATAGGAGTATACGAGGAAGGGCAGGGAGAAAAATAAGCAGCATTCACACTCACAGAAAATTTACTATCTCACTGCATTTCTACTTTAATTTTAACTTAGAAAAATGTGACTTTTATTACTTTCTGAAATAATGTCTTCTAGTTAAAATTTTAATATCAGTAGTCAGATGAATAAGATACAACTGATTTGAGAATTAAAATTAATATTTCCTCTAAAGAAATTAAGATAACTAGGTTCCCCTCCCAAAAAACCTTCTCTTGTTGAAATGTAGTCACTCCAGGTTTTGAATAGAATTTTTAATAATTGCTTACCTTAGATAGATACCTCAGATACCTCAGACAGTTAACTCAGGTTCCTCAGATAGATACCTCAGGTTCAGATAGACACCTAGAAGGATCTAATGAATTATAATTCGTGGACTACATCTTGAGGAATTCCTTATGTGGTTTCACTTCAAGCTTTTTCATACTCTGATGAATATCTTTGTAATTTAAAAACATCTCGATTTTTTTAAGGTACACAGTTCTGTGGCTTTTCTTTTTTTTAATTTTTATTTTAAAGAAAATAGCAGAAAAAAGAACAATAGCAAAATACAAACAAAACAACACAAGGACATTACAAATGATACAAGGCTTCAAACCAAATGATAGGGATTAACAGTGGTTGTTATATTGCATATTATTATCTTCAATGAAGCTGGTCACGTTACCATATGTAAGAATAGAAAATTGATCAAATCATTAAAGGGAATCAGAAAATAATAATTTAAATGAACTTTAGAGACAATACATAGTTTCACTAGACAGGATTGTAGGAATTCACCAACTGTTACACTGCAAATTGTTGTTTTCACATAAGGTGCTCAGATTACCAGATATAAGCATGAAAAATAGGTTAAAATATAGAAAGGTTTTAATCAGTAACTGTCCCCTCAACAAACCATCAGACACCAGCAGTACAGTTATACCACTAATCCACATATGTATATAATATATACAATATATATCATATATATTATACATATTATATATATTTATAAAGCCTTAGTACTTTCTCTTTCTTCTCTCATCCCAGTTTTTCCTTCCTTTGAGAACTTTCTTTCCCTTTCTTATTATCTATTGTACATTTTGGTTTTTTTTTTGTTTTTGTTTCTGTTTTGGCGGTACTGGGGATCGAACTCAGGACCCTGCGCTTGCTAGGCAGGCGCTTATTCCACTGAGCTATATCCCCAGCCCCTATCTATTGTACATTTTGGGCTTTATTTACTTTTTCATGTTCTTACATCAGGGAGACAATGTGATGTTTACACATGTGGGTCCGATTTATTTCACTTATGAGTATAATCTCTAGTTGCATCCATTTACCGATAAAGGTCTCGAGTTTACCTTTATTATAGCTGAGTACTAATCCATTGTATAGAAATACCACATTTCTTTATCCATTCCTCAGTTGATGGGCAACATCTCAGTATTTAATCCCTTTCTTTTTGTTGAGAGAGAAGCTAGCTATAGACAGTCACATTGCCAGAGATTCATGAGAATGATGTAGGTCTTTCGGAGCCATTCTCAGGGCTTCCTTGGGAAGGAAGTTCCTGTCCTGCTTTCCTGCTTCTGGTCTTTATTCCGTCCCTCAGTGGAAGAAGGCATTGGAAAGTCATCACCAAACTGAAATTTCAGTCAGATCCACTGACCCTTCTGCAAGAACTTTCCATTTTATTCTCTGGAATAGGTCACATCTTATTTGTACATTGTAAAAGTTTTAGTATCTGTTCACTGAATTCCCATTCAGTATTTTAGATCATTTCCCAAGAGCTTCCTTGTAAAACAAGCCCAAAACAGAAGAATTTGACCTGTCAATCACAAACACTTTTGTCTTGTCATTGCAAGTGCAACTCACTCAAAATAAGAAAGTTTTGTTTGAGAATTCAGTTTTTAAAATTTGTATAAGGTCATGAATCTATTATTGTGTTAAATGTAATTATAGTTTACTCTATGCTGGCTAATGTTATAGTATTTATGAAGTGGTTACAAAATAATGTTACCAATGGAGTTATTATCTTGCTTCCTTGTAAAAACAAATGATAGGTAAAATCACAAATGATAAAAATACATATATAGTCATTTAAATCTCACCAACTCGTCTATACAAAGTTACATTTTAGTGTCAAAATACTCATTATGTAAAAGTTAAGAGTTTTGTTAGCATATTGTTTTTTAAAATCCCTCATTTTATTTTCATTGTCAGTACTTAATTTTTGAGATTTCCCTCTTTCAATAATTCACACAGTCCTGACACAGTGAAAAGGGTAGCCCTCCATTTTGCCTTAGCAAATCCTTAGAAGCACGTATCTTCTGCAAAGATTATCAAAGTTATGTGCAGTCATTATTGATATTTGCCCCCTAAGTGCCGTCTCCACACATCCAGTGTTCACCACTGGCATCCTTTAGAACTAGACTTGATCTTACTCTGTTCCATATCTGTGCCATAATGAATGGTAAATATTTGGAATAACTTGGCTTGCAGCTCACAGGAAATCTGATTCTTTGGTTGTACAGTGGACTCAGTGAGCTGTATACACATGCATTGATCCGCATTCTGACAACCCATTGACTAAGCCTAGGCAAAGAAACATTATCACATTAGAAAACATGCATGTAGATTTAGGAATCTATCAGCCTGATATCAATACACGTTTTTCATTAACTTTATCTCTGTCTTTAGGTAGGTCACTCAACTGTGTTTCTATCTTCATCTGAAAAATGAGAACTTATTGAGAGTCCTTAAAATATCTATGATTTACAAAGTGCCTAGATCCCTGTAATAAGCCTTCCACATCTAAAGGTATATTTTCATATTGGCCTTGCTATGTAACAGAGATACTGCTGGAGAAGAAAAGGTCTGTGCAATGGAGAATATGAGGAAGTGTGAAAAAGGAAATTAAAATGTGAAGCCAGAGGTCTTGGAGAATGAGGTGGCCGGAGAGCTCCACTGCTGCTCTCTGAGGGGCCAATTCTACTCAAAGAGCACGGAGGCTTTTGGGAAGGTCTCATAAGCCTGTGAGATCATGAAATATTCTGTAAGTTGCTGCTTCATCATTAGTCCATATCTTAAGCATTTAAGGAAGTGGATTTAATGCTGAAAGTAGTATTAGCTTTCTGTTATAGTAGCAGAAGCCCTGAGAAGATTAAAAATTACAGCATTTCCAAGGCTTTAATGTCAAACAGGTAAACCCGTTGCTTCAGCCTGCTGGAGAGGAAACAGGCTATTGCAAGCCTACATACATCATCTCTGGGAAAACATGAAGGAGAGGAAGGTGTCTCAGTGTACCCTCCCAGGGCACAACCCCATGACCTGAAGACGTTACAATAGTCTCATCTCTGAATATTTCCCCCACGCTGGGGTTGAGCCTTTAACATCTGGGCTCTGGGGAGACATTAAGATCAGAATTATAGCACTTGGTGTATATTTGTCTGAAGAAAAAGGCACAGATTATTAAACATATGAGTGGAAACAGCGCATCAGAACTAGGATAACTACAGTAATGAAATAAAAACTTTTGAGAGAAAAGAGATTTGGGTATAACAATTAAATTGTAAAAGAAAGTTTATTTTAATTCATTTTTGAAACAAATCTAATTAAAAAGTAAAAGTCAAAATTAAATCTATCCCTTTGCAGCTACCACTGTATCTGAAACTAAGAACGCTACAATTGATATTCTGCTATCAGTTTGGGGGAAGGCAAAAATATTGCATTGTGTGCCCTTGAAATATTTTCACAACTGATGAAGTACAAATGGAAGTTTTATGGCTTATATTTTACTAAAAACTCTTTGGTGCAATTTATTATCAATTGATATCTCCATGGTGCACTTACTCCTATATGACTGAGACACATGGTATGATCTAGATTTAATAGGAGTAACCAGGAAAACACCTGTGGTATCTCTTCTCAAAAAAAAGAAAATTACATCATCAAGGTAAACCTGAACTCACAGAAAACATCTAGATTCATTGAGAGGGAGGCAGCAGGTGTTTTCCATGATTACCGTTAAATTTTGCCATTCATACATGCTTCTGGCTATGAGACGGTAAACGAATTTACTATGAAATGTGAAATCGCTAAGTGTCCAGGAAATTGGAGCAAAATGGGGCAGAAAATAAGCATGTAGTAAACCTCATCAGATCTCTTGCCAAAAATTAAGTTGCCCTGTTTTAAAAGCCTGTGATTACAGCTCTTGACCTATGACAATGACACAGTGACAGAGACACATGTGAAACCACACTTATTGTCCCAAATCTGCCTCTGGGGAGGTGCACTCTGTGAGGGCTACACCCCAGGACATGTATGTGGGTAGACTGTGTGATGCTGGAATTGATTCCTGGTGCAGTGCTAGGATCTAGGGCCCTAGGATTAAGGGTGTGAGTGTTATCCAGCATGAGTAGACTGGATAAGATAAAAGAGGCAGAAAAAATATGTTGTTAAAGTTCCTCGTTTATTTTTGCTACCTTCTGCCCTCCTCAGCCTATTGTGGATTTAATCCTCGACAAGCTGTGAGCTAAGTCAACCTTCTTCTCCCATGGATGTTGGGTATTTTTGTCTCAGCAATGAGAAAAGTAAATAAGACCCTACCATTTGGCTCTTTGAAAATTTTAATTTACTTTATTCCAGTTGGTTTTATTTATTTATTTTTTTTTTCCGGGAATCACACTTGGACTTTGCTCTTGCCAGGCAGGCACTTGTGCTGCTGGGTTATATCCTTGGCCCTAACTTATTTTATAGAGATACTTTAAAAATTTAAAGATCTTGTTGAGGAAAGAAAGAAACCTTTAATCTGAAGTTGGACCATGTCTTCCATTTCACTTTTTTATTCTGTTAAATTTTAATAAAATGAAGCCCTTTTAATTAAAGTTATATGTTTAAATATATTACATTTTTCAGTCCTCTGAAGTTCCATGTGTGTGTATACAGAAATATGTCTAAAATAATGTTTGCATATTTTCAAGTGATCTTTAGTTCTCAAGTTTAGGTGATGTGAAAACTTTAGTTTTTGCTATTGTTTGAATTTTAATATAAACATGCATAATTTTTTTCAACAGAGCACTCTATTCTTTTTTAAAAAATGTTAGATATAATTTCTTGCTCTCTTGCTTTCTATACCAGTGCAGCTAAATTGACCCAAATCTTCTCTGATTAAACAATTAAGACTAAGTTGTTCTTAGCACTGACTGATAACGTTGTGTATATACTGTGTGTATGGGAAGCTGATGTGCAGCTGATGAGCTCCCTTCCTGTGTGGAGGGTGGAGTGTTCTACATCACTGGCCGTGTAGTTTTTCTGTTTGCCTCTAGTCTCTAAATAGTATGAATACCACCCATGGGTGTATGCATTGATTTTTTTCACAATAAAATTTAACATAGTAGGTGTCTTCTAAAGTGAAGATTATGCACTACTTTAACATGTGATCCTCAAAAGTGCACTATTTTGCAAATACCTTATCTCTTTCTTTTGCCTCCAGCATAAAAAGCGATGGATGCTCCAATTTCTTTTCTCATTTCATTGTTTGAAGACTGGGAAGGACTCACCAGATGGCTGGGCTCAACATTTTTGGTAAAATGTGTAATTGAGGAAGAATGAGGGTATCATATGAACAGTGACATATTGAAGAAGATTTGAAACCAGTATTATTCACGGAAAGGAAATCTCAATCATTAAGGCAAGGTGCTAACACTGTGCTGGCCGCAAGATCTCCCTACCTCTGGTCCTCCCTTGTGATGGCCAGAAACTACCAAATATGATTCCATTTCTGATATCAATACTTTAATAACAATAATAATTTCCTTTTTTATGAAAAGTTTTTTTTTCTTTTTACTTTACAGAAAGCCAGAGATGGATTTTTTATGCTTGGGTATTAGTTACATAAAAACTTTTACCACCAGAAATGACAACAAAGGACAAAATGGTATGATAGGCTCTCGCAGTTCAAGAGGTTATCATTGAATTGTTACTAGACGAAGCTTGTTGAATGAAACTGTCTCACCACTGATTATACTTTTCAGTTCTTTCTCATTTTGATGCTGCTCCTATCTCCTCTCCAAGACAGTTCTGTTGAACATCTCCAGCGATGTCAATGCAAGAATTAAGTACACCTTTCTTCTTTTCAATGAAATTATTGTCCTCTTTGGGCACTTGAGAGAGTGAATTACTCCATTCTCCACGAAATGTGCATTTTCGCAGGTGCCAAAATGCTTGTTAGTTACTTTTTTCTCATTGCTGAACAAAATACCCAACACCCATAATTAAACATGGAAAGGTTTATTTAGCTCACAGCGTGTGGAAGTTTCAAGCTTCCATACTTGGTTGGCTCCAAGGCAGGGTGGCACATGGCACAGGACAGCAGTTCATGGCAAGGGGGAGGCAGCCGAAGCAACAAGAGCAAAATGGGGAAGCAGCGGAAGGCAAGCCTCTTTCCCTCCCTTACATTGTTTGCAAACTACCTGCCTCAGGGTGGTTGTAGCACTCACACCATGAATTAACCATAAATTCTAGAAGCCTGTTCCATGACTGCATGATGCTTTAGGGGCACACATCCAGACAGAAACCATAACTATGCTCTACCTCTCACTTCCAATCTGATCACTTATTTTGCCTTATCTTTGCTTACATTCCCTATACCTCCCATCAGCTTTTAAAATTTATTCTGTGCTTTTATTCTATTGTATGTTTCCTCAAGTATCTCCTCCTCTATGTTGATGCCTTCAGATACCACTAGTTCCAGGTTTCTCCCTTGGGCTCTAGGACCAGTTGTTCAGGTTTGCGTTTGATATCTCAAACTGGTTAGTCCTTATTATTTCATAATGAATAAACCCAAACTATCTATTTGCTCATCCAACCAGAAAATGGGGGTAGGTCTCGATTTCTCCCTTTGCTGAATGCTCCCCATTCAAACAATCAGCTAGAAATTTACATCCCTGATGCCTAATCTCTCACCTAAAATATTTGTTACTGTTTTAGCTGAATAACTTGCCACCTGTCCTATGTCATAGTAATGGCCTACTGCCTGGCTTCTCAGCTGCCAACTTGACACCTTCAGATCTATTCTTTCCCATTGCTAAGTCTTCCAAAAGGCAAACCTGCTAATGCTGTTTTCTACCACTGATTTTCTCCATACTTACTGCATCGTATCTGCACGACCGCATGTAGGGCCTTCATTATCTGGCTCCGTTTGATGTCAGTAGTCTTTCCTTTACTGTGTTCCACCGGGCAGTTTCTGCGTGAGTCACCCTCAGCTCCTCAGAATGCTCTACTTATTAACGTCTCCCTTGTGACTTCACATTATTGCCGGTCTATTATCTCTGTCTAGACTGCCTTCCTCTGATCATGAACACCTGCTCCCTCCTACACTGCCTTTAAGTCAAAGCTTTTCTAAAATACTCCTTGACCTCTCTCTCAAGAGAAAGTTATTTGTCCTATGTGTGTTCCCATGTTTGTTCCAGTGTTACTTCTGTTGTAGTGCTTTCACTGAATTTCACCTGTTGGCCCATTTGCCCCCTCTTCCTCCTAAATTATCATTCCTGTGTGAATAACAACCATCTTTCTCATTTTTGTCGTTCTTTATGACTGTGTAGGAAGTAATTAAAAGTACATCTTTAGAAGGAGTAAATAAATATAAGGAGAAAATAAATGAGAAATGCCATTTCTTTGAGAACGTGAAGATGGTGTCTATAGAAGCAGAGGATAAGACATCTCAGCGGATATATACCAGCAGTACAAACTTGCCATATAGCTATCATCTCTGATAATAGAGTTGAAGGCTATACATGGGAATGATATGCAGACTGATCAACATGATTGTGGACAAAAAATTAAATGGGTAACTGAGAATGCCAGGAACATTGTAGGTGACACCGTGATGTTAAGTGCATAAGTCAGAAGCACAAGCTTAAATATAACATGGTTTTATATAAAAACATAAGATTTCTCCAATAAGAGAAACCCAAATCATAAAGAAAGAATAGCAACCCGCTCAGGCCTTCTGTCTCTCTCTTGGACAGAAGCTTTCTTTCCCTCAATAAATAATGTTCTTTAAAAAAAAAAACAAATAGGGAGATAGATCTTTCTCAAGCAGAAAGGGGATTAAGAGATGAAGTAAAGGGGGTGTGAGAAGAAAGGTGGCTGAAGAAAGGAATTGAGTTGTTTTACATACACGTACCAACTACATGTGAGAAATGTATGCATCACATCCTGCAAACATGTACTATTAAACAAAAGCATCAATTCTTTACCTTTGTAGAGGTTCTCTACCTTGGTAGAAGACATCCTTCTCTGGAGTAATTTTAATATTATTAGTTTCTGTAACCCTGTGATGCTTTTGTACCATTTCTTTTAATAAACAAAATGTATTTTGTTTTCAAACCATCTCTGTGCTTGGGAAAAATAACAGAGTTGTCCATGGTGACATCTCCACACACAGCCTGAAATTCTACACATGTTGAGCATAAAACAGGCTCAAGCATTTGTGTCTTGCCTCTCTCCTCCACAGAAGCCCATTATGCAGCACTTAGTTGCTGCAATGAGAATGACTGAGAGTCCTGTCGGCGGTGAGGGAGGAAGGACAGGAGAGCAGCTGTGAAGTTAACCTTCACCCCTTTGCCTTCTCGTGCATTTGGCATTGTTATCCAGCCTCAACTACTTGAGATTGAAACGGACAGGAAGAGTAAGAAGAGCAAAGCATTTATGGGGCAGACTCTGCTGGTGTTGTTTTATATGTAAGCTAAGGAAAAGACACGAATGAAACACGACCTGTGGAAAGCAAATGCCTGGAATATTTCTCCGCTAGTGTAGAACCTGTTCGGGCTGGGCAGAGTTAAATCAAAATTTCTCTTTCTCTTTCGTTTTAAACCAAAATCATATTATCTAAAACACCAATTAGTTAACACATCCTATTTAAAAGAAAGGAAATGTCAAGATCTGCTACGATAATTAATGATTCGGTTTTCTCAACTATCACTTTTCATCCACAATTAGTGAGAAATCTTTTGATTACTGAAGCTGTCATTTTTCTCCCATAAGGTAGAAAGCACGTACTAAAACACACCTTTGATGAACATATTGTCACCTACTAATGCAATGGAACATTAGCTTCCTTTCAAAAGATTGAAAAGAGTAAAATCTTTTGAGAAAAGTGTTCTTTGATGTTATAAAAGTGATCAGGCTTCTAATCTGGTGACTACAATTTTCCAAAGGATTGATTCATCATGGTGGAGTAATTATCTTTGACAGTTATCGTTCTGAGTTTTGAAGGGCCAGTGCAAAGGTGAATTTTATCACAGAGTTAAGATGAATAATTGTCTGTGATGTTCAAGGGAGAAAAACAATTTTAAGTACAAAAAGCTGCATTAGAAAGGCAGTCTGTTGTGAAATAAGTCTAGGGCCACAAATGTGATATCCTGAATCCCCTCCTGAGCTGACAGTGGCCCTTCAACATGACTTGGTCAGAGGTGGATGCATAATAGGTTATGTGCAGATGACCGTCAAGAGTTCCAGTCCCCAGGTGTACCTCACTCTGAAAACAAACTCATTAACTAAGTCCAGGCGAAGCACTCACTCAAAACCTTCCTCTTGTGTCTTCTGATTTTGCACATCTATGTAGAGGAAAGGCAGGTCCGTTGGTCTCATGAATCTGATCCAGGAAAGGCGGTTTGATTTGAAACATTTCTCTCACAGAAGGCCAAAGCAAGCAACTGAAACTGAAGTGGAAAATATGCTTAAAGTTGATACTGTGAATTGGATAGAATTTTTCTTTTTCAAATATACTTAACTTACTTATGAACACCATAAAGTACAAATGATGGAAATTAATAGCCTATTTTTCCAGTGCTTTGAAACATATGTGCTAATTTCAGAAAGACTTAGAGGGCTTTTCTCTTCAATGCAATTAATCTAGCTGGACCCTGATCCTACCTTGGGGATTAATGAAGAAATCATCCCAACAAATTCACAGTACACTTCTGCACTGCCTCAATTTCTTGGCTCTAGCCGCAAACTCTCCTGAGCTCTAGAGTCTGATTCAAACATATAATGAGCAATGAGAGTCTTTTAATTAGAAATCTGTCATTGAGTCTCCTTAAAGCAAGCCATCCTATTGGATTCTCTTTAAAATATTTCTACTGCCCTCTGTCTGAACTTTGCAGATGAAAAGATCATAGTCAATCCTCTTCCTCTAATTCTCCCTCTACCTCCACTAAGGAGAAACTATAGAACATATATCTTCAGTCAAAATATAAAAATCAGTAACATTCCTGTACATCAGCACCTACTGAGAAAGAAATTAGGAAAATGATAAGATTCACAATAATTTCCACAAAATATAATACCCAGAATTAATGTAACAAAGGAAGTGAAAGACTTCTACAATGAAAACTATACAACTTTTAAAATGAGATTGAAGAAAACATCAGAATATGGATAGAAGTCCATGTTCCTGGGTAGGCAGAACAATGAAGTCAAAATGTCCATATTTCCCTAACTGATATACAGATTTAATGCAACCCCAAATTACTAACAACCTTCTTCACATCTAGAGGAAAAAAGCAAATATATGGATTCAGAAAACACCCAGAATAGCAAAGCAAGAGGCATTAATCAAAAATTTCAAGTTCTATTACAAAACCTGGTGATAAAAACAGGACAGATTAAAACAGACATTGGGTAACCTGAATAGATATAGGATGCAGAAACAACTCCAGCCACATCCAGCCATCTGATCTTGGACAAAGAAGCCGAAAACATATGCTGGAGGAAAGATAGCCTATTTAATACACGGTGCTGGAAAACAGGCTATCCACATGCAGATGGCTGAATCGAGAATCATATCTTTTAGCATGTACTAAGTAAAATCAAAATGGATTAATGATCTAAGTTTGAACACACAAATAGTAATCTGCTGGGAGATGAAACTTGAAGACATAGATATAGCTAAGGATTTTCTAAACAGGACCCCAACTACATAAGAAATAACATCAATCAAAAATGGGATTATACTAAATTGAAAAGCCTCTGTACAACAGAGGAAACAATCAACAGAGTGAACTGACAGCCTACATAATGGGAATAAAATTTACCACCTATTCCTTGGACAGAGAATAAACATCTAGAATATATAAAGAACAGCTACAGCAATACACCTGCCACAATAAAAGACCCAGTCAAACAATGGACAGTTGGAATAAAGAGATTCTCAGAAGAACAAATGCAGATGGCCAATGAATATATGAAAACGTTCAACATCTCTGGTCTTTAGAGAAATGCAAATTAAAACAACACAGACATTCCATGCAGGTCCAGAACAAATAGTCATCATCAAGAAATCAAATAATGACAAATGCTGGTGAGGCTGCGGGGCAAAGGGAACACTTCGCAGGTTTGGTGGGAGTGTAGGCTGGTGCAACCAGTGGTGCAAACCACTGTGGAAATCAGCGCAGAGATTCCTCAGAAATTTAAAACTAGAGATTCCATTTGATCCTGCTGTTCCCCTTGCAGCTGTCTTCTCAAAAGAGAAGCAGGCTTAGAGGTAGTCTATATGTCCAACAACAGATGAACAGATAAAGGAAGTATGGTTTTCCTGTGAAATGGAGTACTACTCTGCCACAAAGAAGTATAATTTTGTTCCATTTGTAGGAAAATGAAAGAACTTTCAGACAATATTAAGTGAAATAAATTGGGCACACATGCTTAAATACAGCATGATTTCTCTTACATGAGAAACTGGCAGTATAAATAGTTTAAAGAGTAAAATGAAATGTAGATAATAGGAAATAGGGAGATAATAGGGAGATAGATCTTTTGCAATAAGGAGAGGAAAGAAGCGACAGTGGGCAGGGAAGAGGAAATAAAAGGAATTAAGGTATGTTATATACATGTATCAACTTCCCTGGATAAATATAAACATTATGTATTGCAACATATACTAATAAAAAATTTTAAGAAAGTGGGTGGAATATAGCTTGGAGCTTCTCCATACTAAAAAAAAAAAAAAAGAAAGAAAAAAATACAAATCTCCCTCATTCTTAAAATGCTTAATTATTTCCCAATGACTCTTACTGTTACATTCTCTTTTTTCTAAAGCCTTTTTCATTTTAAAGAGAATTAAAAAATAACAACAAAGATAAAAACAGGACACTTTTACATTCTTTAAAGCATACAAATTTTCTTTTCCTATAGCCACACACTGTTTTTGTAAGCTCCTCTTATGCCCTTCCCTTCACCACACAAACCTTTTTTACAAGCTTTTCCTTTGTGAAAAATTCCCCTTTGCAACTTTATATTATGCCTTTCTCTATGCAGCAAGTACTTGTTCTCTTTGAGTCACTTTGAATGTCCATTTTCTGTGACTTCTTCTATAATTTTTTTAGCAATCATTAATTTCATGAGTCAACACCTGGTAGTATCCTATAAATAAGCACTTTAAAGGTTAGCACATAAAATCTTTAAATATAAAAGGCATAGAATTTCCTCACCAATTTAAATAAAATGATTAGACAGCTCCTGGTCAATTATCACTTAAAAAAAAACATTGAAGTAAGCATATGGATTCTTCATCTATGGTGTACTCTCCTGCTTTAGCTCAGGAAGGTTTTCATTCTTTCTCTTTAAAAATAAAAAAAAAATGGTTAAGGAGTTAGGGCTAAACAAAAAATACGAAAATATTCTCTATACATAATTCCTTCCTAGAGAACCACTGGAATGCTTCGTGGGCACTCACAAGAAAGAAGAACCCAAACATACTGACGTGGGATTCATCTTTAGCCTGCGGACCCATGAAGAGTGTCTTTAAGTGGTTTCCAATGTCTCTAATCACTTGTTCTTCATTTTGACACCTCTCAACAATGGTAATTCCAGGGCAGACTTGGTTCTTGAGGATATTACATTGTTAAACATGTTTCAGAAAAAGTTATGTTTATAATTAATTGATCTAGTTAAATTTAGCCTGGAAAACCTGTAATTTCGGTAAGCACACTAACAGGAGCTTTCAGATGATATTTTTGTCTATGCTTTATATGTGTGCCCATGTGCAGTAAATCAGGCTTGATAGTGTTTTTCTTGTCACATTTCACACGTCACACTAATAAAATCTGACATGCTCAGGGATGTGGTGATGAATAACCATATGTGATGATATCTTGGGGAATACTTAAAAGTAATGCCTTGAAATGACATCAAGTCCTAATGTGCACTTCCAAGTTGCTGAAATAACCCTGATAAAATAAAATTTTCCAGCCATGGACAGGTAATTTTAATCATTTAGTACCAATATCACAGAGAGAAATTAGCATTTACATTAAGCAGTAATCACTAAACAACACAGCACTATAAGACAGACTATACCCGATATTTCTAAAAGGTGTGTCTTATTTTATGTGAATAAGTAGATCAGCTCTGTAAGTCACTAACCAGAAAGAACTAATATGTTTATCAGGGGCAAAATAACAGTCTGCTTGGATTTTGCTGAATTTTTTATTGTTTTCTAAAATACTTATTATTTACAAAACTACTAACTCTCTTCTAAACTACAAACTCCATTTGTGCCAGATACGCTGTCACCTGCTTTCTGCTACCATTCTGTGTCATCCTCATTTACTAGTTGAATTCACTGAAGTTGAGAGGACAAAACTAGGATGTTATTCCTAGTCACATCTGAACAGTGTGTGCTTTACCCAAACCTGGCATTTGAGTCCTGTCACTCCCTCGCTCCTCTCGGACAGAGCTGAGGATCCTTCCAGAACTACATGTCCTGCAGTGCTCTCCTCTCCTTTCTGTGGGAGATCCATCCCATGGGGTTAGGATTCTATCATGCAGGAAGGGAAGGGCTGCTGGCTTCAGCTGAGAACTGAGCTCTGACTCAACTGTGCAGAGATCTTTGTAGCGTGAAGCACCCTGAACAGTTCTGCTCTGATTAGTAGCACACAGTGACCTCTGAAATCAGATTCTAAAACCCATCAAGATGCATCCAAAGAAAGCCCTGTCAATATCCTCTCTAAACCTACCCATATTAAGGTTAGTGTCAAGCTTTGGGAAGAAAACCCACAGAACATTTCATAGGCAACATAAACTCAACAGTCCACAACTTTATATTAAAAAGAATTCCCCAGGGGAATAAACTAAAGCATAAGAAATAGAAGTGTCCATGCTTTCATCTGTCTTTAGCTTGGAAGTGATGAAAATAGAATTAAAACTTATTGAAAACATAAAGTTTTTTGTTTTACTCATTTTGCTTAAAATTATTACTTTTTAAATAGGAAGCTTTTTTGTAAAAGATTCTTTTATGCAAACTGGTAACAGAACCCAATATTTGGGTAAAGTTAACATAGATTGCTGTTTGGAGAGATGTTATCAAAATATTCACTCACATATTTATTTCAAGTACCTTTTCTATAATAGAAAATTCAATATAACAATGATTTAAAAACAGCTAATGTATGCTCATTATGTGAAAATGAATTTTATATGTATTTGTCGTATGTAATATATTTCTCACAAATAGCATGTTGACAGGAACAGATTTAGTGCTTGTCTCATAATACATTGTTTTAAGAATGCTGGTAATATCCATTATTCTGGGATCAGCTAGTAGCATTTGGACAATGTCTTTATTTGAGCAAATATAGATGTTTTATTCAATATGAATTACTTGACAGAACTGGATATCATTTCATAACAAAAAATGCATCTTTTTAGTCCATTTCCCTCTCTTACACCTTAAAGGAATGAATGCTTGAGTTAGTCCTAAAGCTTTTCCATGATTGCATCTTTTGAACATATTCAAGAGTTTAAGAACTGAAATAACTGTAATGATGCTATTCAACACTGTTGTGTTTTCAAATAAATTTACCTAAATCAAACCTCTACATACATTTGGAACTAAAAATTGTATCAAGGAAAATACAGTGCAATTGTGGATTCATTGCTCTATAATGTAGATATCAAGTAAAAATTCCCACTAGTTTGGAAAAAAAAACCCTCCCTTACCCTTTTCATTCCCTACTATCTTTCATTTTGTTCCTAAGGGGAAACCACAAATTTTAGCAAAGACCATTAGTGATTTTAACAACTCACAGAGTTCAAGACAGAGACAGGAGCTCAGTAGGAATTCTGTGGGCAGTGAAATAAGTCAGATTCATATAAGGATGTTTTTAAAAATCGAATTTGATTGGAATATCAAATAATTACTGGAATCAGCAAAGTGAGAGGTTGCAGTGCAGATTTTGAAATGAGTGAGACAGAAGCAAGATGCTTGAGCATCCTACAGAACAGTGGGAAGGGTTGTAGTTGACATTGCATATTTTATGAATCATTGCTAGAGAGAAGCTCAAGGCTCCCAGGGCAAAATATTGTGGAGTTGGAAACAGTAATTACCATCATCTGAGCAGTATGTATAGTAACATGTATTAAAATATCACTGTACCCTCACAATTATCACATATTTAAATGTTTTTTAAAATGTTTAAAGTGATAAAAATTTTAACCATTATTTGCCTATTATGTATTTTATATGTGTATCAAATTATGATGCACTCAATACACTGGTACAATTAAAATTGTTAAAAATTTTAAAAACTTTATTTAGTGAATGTCATTTTTAAAATTGTTTTTTTCCTTTATTTTGTACTTTTTGGGGGGTGCTATTATATCAGTTATTTTATCTCCAAGACAGAGGAAGCATTAAAAATACTAGCCAAATGCAGTGGCTTATTTTGCATGTTGGTAAAAAACAGGAAAAGGAACAAACTCTAAAATTTTTATTTTGAGCCAGACGTGGTGGTGCGCCTCTGTAATCCTAGATCTCAGGAAGCTGAGGCAGGAGAATTGCCATGAGTTCAAGGCCAGACGGGGCCACATAGTGAGTTCAAGGCAGCCTGGACTACAGAGTGAAACTCTGTCTCAAAAAAGTTTCTATTTTATTTAGTATTTTTCATTTGCTTCTTTGTTTTTATCTCAATAATGTCTAGACTACCAGCAATAAAACCAGCCAACAAAAACCACTTATAATTTAAATTATATTGATCAGCTTTTAAGAGTGATTATATCTTTATGAATTTTGTAGATAGTCAATACATTGACTAGATTTGCGTGGAGAATATAGTAGTGGTTAAAACTTATAACTGCTTTTCCACTTAGACCTTGTCTTGGTTGCTTTCCTCATTCTGAGACAAAATACACAACACTCAAAGTTAGGGGATGAAAGATTTATTTAGCTTTCACTTTGTGGAGGTTTCAGTCCTTATTTGGCTGGCTCCAAGGCAGCATGGCACATGGCAGAGGGCAGTAGTTCATGGTGGTGGAAGATGGCAAAAGCAAGGAGTAGGGAAAGATGAGCCTCTTTCTCTCTTACATTGTATACATTGTATGCAGTGTAGCTGCCCTGGGTACAGTGCCCACAGAGCCTTAATCCTAGCTCGAACTATGCCAAACCAATCAATGATTACTAATCACACACACTTAATCCCAGCACCAAACACTCTATATTCAACCACCTCTGAAAAAACCCTGTGACCACATGAGGCACTGGAGGAACATCTAGACACAAGCCATAAGAGATCTTCAAGTGAAAATAAACAAATTTTAAACTTAGAATCATCTTTTTAGTTTTTTTTATTTTTTATTTTAAAAATAAGGGAAGAAAACATATTTACTAACAGACATCCATTTACAAAATAGCATAAGAACAATACAAACAACACAGAGTTACAAAGTGGTAGGAAATTAACAATGGTTGTTGTATTACGTATTGATATCTTCGAAGTGGTTTCTCAGGAAAACAAATAGAGACATGCTATAATGATCAAACGAGTAATCATTAACAGTTGTTTTTTTCCAGTAAAGCGGTAGAAGACAGTAGTGCAAACATTCGCTATCCTGTATGTACATACAAACATAATTTCCCCATAATTTTCTCCTTTCCCACACCCATTACCCATTATTTTTGAGCATTCTCCTTTCATTTCACAATGTCTATCATACCTCCTAGTTTTTATTCACTCTTTCAGGTTCTTACACTAGTGAGAAAATATGTTGCTTACACATGCAGGTTTGATTTATTTCACTTATGAATACGACTTCTAGTTTTGACCGTTTACCTATAAAAGCCTCAGTTTATCTATCTTTATAGCTGAGTAATACCCCTTTCTATAAAAGTACCACAGTTTTTTATCCAATCCTGAGTGGATGGGCATTTGGGTTGCTTCCACAATTTAGCAGTTACAAATTGTGCTACTATGAACATTGGGTGCACATATATCACTGTGATACAATGTTTTCAGACCTTCTGGGAAAATATCCAGAACGGCAATAGCTAGGTTGAATGGGACCTCTAGACCTAGTTTGCTGAGGAATTTCCAAACTGATTTCCACAGTGCTTTCACCAGTCTTCATGCCCACCAGCGGAGGAGAAGAGTTCCTAATTCTCCACAGCCTCACCAGCATTTGTTATTGACTGATTTCTTAATGATCGCCATTCTTACTGGGGTGAGGTGAAATCTCAGGGCTGTTTTAATTTGCATTTCTCGGATGACTAATGGTGTTGAACATTTTTTTCATGAATTTATTTGCCACTTGTGCTGCTTTATCTGAGAAGTGTGTATTCATCTCAGCTGCCCACTTTTGGATTGGGTCTTTGGATTTGAAAGGGCTGATGTTTTTTAATTCTTTGTATGTTCTACATAGAAGTCCTTCGCCCAAGGGCCAGTCAGGCAAATATTTTTCTCAATTCATGGGTTGTCTTTTTACTTTGCCAGTGATTTCTTTAGATGTGCAGAAACATTTCAGTAGGGTGAGATCCCAGTTGATTCTTTGAAGTATTTCATGGGCATTTGGTTTTTGTTCATGGATTCTCTGCCTACCCCTATGTCTACAAAGGTTTTACCTACTTTCTCTTCCAATATATTTAGTGTTTCTGTTTTAATATTGAGATATGCGATCCATTTTTGAATTGAGCTTGGTGCATGGTGATAGTCTTGGTCTATTTTCAGTCTTCGGCAGGTGGCAAACCAATTGTTCCACCACCATTTATTAAAGAGGCTATCGCTCTTCCAGTGAGTTTGGTTTGCGCCTTTCTCAAAGATTAGGTGGTTGAGTGTGTTTGTGTTGTGTCTGTGACTTCCAGTCTGTTCCCTTGATCATCTGGTCTGTTTTTTAGCCAGTACCATGTTGATTTTATTACAATAGCTTTGTAGTATAATTGCAGGTCAGGGATTGTATTTCCACCTGACTTGTTCTTATTGCCCAGGATTGCTTTTGCTATTCTGGGTCTCTTCGGGTTCCAGATGAATTAAAGGAATATTTTCTCTAGATCTGTGAAGTATGTTAATGGTAGTTTAATAGGAATTGCATTGAATCTGTACAAAAATTTTGGTATTATGGCCATTTTCACAATGTTTATTCTTTCTATCCATGATCAAGGAATATTTTTCCATTTACTGAAATCCTCTTTGATCTTCTTTTTCAGAGTACTGTAGTTTTCATTGAATAGATCTTTTACCTCTTTTGTTAGATTGATTCCTAAATATTTCAATTTCTTGGATGCTCTTGTGAAAGGTATGTTTTCCTTAATTTCTCTCTAAGTTTGTTTGTTATTTGTGTATAGGAATTCTATTGATTTTCATGTGTTCACTTTGTATCCAACTACTGCTGAATTTGTCAATTACTTCAAGAAGTCTTCTTGTGGAGTTTTTGGGATCTTGCATGTAAAGTATCATGTCATCTGCAAATAGTGATAGTTTTACTTCTTCCTTTCCTATCCTTATTCCTTTTATTTCTCTCTCTTGTCTAATTGCTCTGGATAATACTTCCAGAAGTATGTTGAACAGGAGTGGTGACAATGGACATCCTCGTCTTGTTCCTAATTTTAAAGAAAAGCTTTCAGTGTTTGTCCATTTTGTATGACGTTGGCTGTTGCTTTGTCACAGATGGCTTTGATCAGATTGAGGCAAAGTTCATCTATTCCTATTTTTTCTAGGATTTTTAACATGAATGCATGTTGGACTTTATTGGAAGCTTTTTCTGCACCTATTGAGATGATCATGTGATTTTTGTCTTTGACTCTATTGATATGATGTATTACATTAATTGATTTGCAAATATTGAAACATCCCTGCATTCCTGGAATAAATCCAACCTGGTCATGGTGTATAATTTTCCTTATGATTCGCTGCATTCTATTTGCTAGTATTTTACTGAGTATCTTTGCATCTATGTTCATTAGGGAAATTGGCCTATAGTTCTCTTTCTTAGTTGTGTCCTTCTCTGGTTTTGATATCAGTGTAATACTTGCCTCTAGAAATGAGCTATGGAGAATTGCTTCCTTTTCAATTTCACTGAAGAGTTTGAAGAGTGTTGGCATTAGATCTTCACTGAATGTTCTATAGAATTGTACTGTGAATCCATCAGGGCCTGGGCTTTTCTTTGTCAGTAAGTTTTTAATGACATTTTCAATCTCATTAATTGATATTGGGTTGTTCAGGATGTTTACATGTTTACATCTTTTTCACTCAACCTTGGTAATTCTATTTCTTTTGAGCTTTCTATTCTATGGGAGTAAACATTTTCAAAGTAGGCATTAATGTTCTTCTGAATTTCTGTAGAATGTCTGATAATTTCATCCTCTTCATTCCTTATTGCATGAATTTGTGTTCTTTCCTTTCTTTTTTTGGTAAGGTTGTCTCGGGATTTATCAATTTTATTTATTCTTTCAAATAACTAACTCTTTGGTTCATTTATTTTTTGTAGGGTTTTCTTTGTTTCAGTTGCATTAATTTCTGCCCTGATCTGTATAATCTCCTCCCTTCTTTGGGCTTTGGGTTTGACTTGTTCTTTTTCCAAAAGTTTGAGGTGCAGCATTAGGCTATGTATTTGTTCTCTTTCTGTTTTCCTTATGTGTGATTTCACTGTTATAAATTTCCCTCTGAGGACTACTTTCATTGCATCCCACAGATTCTGGTAAGCTGTATCTACATTTTCATTTGTTTGTAGGTATTTTTAAATATCTTCTTTAATTTCTTCTTTGACCCACTGGTTGTTCAGGAAGTTATTGTTTAATTTCCAAGTGTTTATGGAGTTTTTGGAGTGCCTTTTGTCATTAATTTCCAATTTCATTGCACTGTGGTCAAATAATAATCATGGGATAATTTCAATTCTTTTGCATTTAGGTAGGTATGCTCTGTGGGCTAGAATGTGGCCTATTTTAGAGAAACTTCTATGTGCAGCTGATAAAAAGGTTTATTCTGATGTTTTGCAGTGGAACACTCTGTATACATCTACTAAGCCCAGATCTGTTATTTCTTTGCTGGTTTTTTGTCCAGTTAACCTATGTCTTTGTGTCAAAAGGATGTTGAGGTCCTCTGATAAAATAGTGTTATTAATTATATGGGTTTTCATGTCTGTTAAGATTTGTCTTATGTAATTTGATGCTCCAATATTTTGTGCATATATGTTTAGGATTATTATCTCATCCTCTGGCAATTTTTACCTGCAAGTATGTAGTGACCTTCTTTATCTCTTTCAATTGTTCTTGGTTTGAAGTTTACATTGTCTGCAAACACAAACACAATAGCTACTCCTGCTTTTTTTCTGGATTCCTGTTGCATGGAGGATTCTTTTCCATTCTTTCTTTTTCTTTTCTTTTCTTTTTTTTTTTTTCCGGTACCAGGGATCGAACTCAGGACCTTGCGCTTGCCAGGCAAGCGCTTATGCCACTGAGCTATACCCCCAGCCTGTTTTCCATTCTTTGACTTTCAGTCTATGGATTTCCTTTTGAGTAAAATGTGTTTCCTGTTTACAGCATATTGTTGGATTTTGTCTCTTAATCCAATTTGCTAGTCTGTTTCTTTTGACTGGTGAATTGAGGCCATTTACATTTATTGTTATAACTGATATGTGTTGGCTTATCATTGTCATGTTATTTATTTTCTGTTGGTTTCTTACTTTTTCTACCTCTTTACTTGCTTGCTTGAGGGTTCCTTTCTATCGTTGTTCTTGAAATTGGGGTCAGAATCAACTTTTTAATCAAGTAGGTCTGTTTCATTCATTTTCTTCTTTACTTGACATTTTCTTTCTTTTTCCTTTCTTGTTTCTTTCATTCCTTCTTCTTTTCCTTCCTCCATTCCCTCCCCTAAATGTTTTAGCAAACATTTAGCGATATTTTGATTTATGTAATTAAGTATTTTACTTTTCTTTCTTTAAAAGGAGTTTTTGAAACTAAATTGTACCTCTCAAGTAATGTTTCCACAAGTGGTCTTCAAGGACCATTGAAATGTATGATTGAAAACACACTTGTGATGTAATAAATATTGGTAGTATTACATGTTCTACTGTAGAAAAATTACATTGAAATGAGAATGCAAATTAGTCTTTAAAAATACAGTAAATAAACCTTTGCTGTATAAGAGATTTATACAGAAGATGGGGAATACACTAATGTCACCAGGTGATACATGCAAGCATTTAAAACGAACTGATGAATAAAATGATTAACTATACCTCTCTCACAGAATTAAAAACCAGAAAATTACAATGTAAAATAGAGGAAACAAAAGAGATGAAAAAAATTTTAGTACATTTGACTGAAAATAGATATTAGAAAGATTCTTCAAAAAGCAGAAAACTTCTCACTTGGCACTCAGGAATAAAGCAACAGGAATTTTAGTATGGCTTATATGAAACTGTATGTATAGCTTCTGTCAATTTGAAATTGGTAAAAATATACTATAAGACTAATTAATACTTTTTTTCTATGCGTGATCTGCAAGAATGCTTACACTCTAAGCAGAAGATTCTGTTTTTAAAAATGTGATTGCAAAGTACTAGTGTCTAGTTTAGATTCTAGAAACTCAGAATTAAAGATAAAGTTCAAGTTGAAATACCACATGGTTTCTCTTGTATGAGAAATCTCACATATAAATGAAAGACAAAAAATAATAGATAATAGGAAGTAGGGTGGCCGATTTTTTGTTTTTCACTTTTTTAAAGAAGGGAAGGAAACCAAATGATGAAAGGAGGAAAGGAGGAAGAAAAGGAGGGAAAGGGAATGAGAAAAGTTAAGAAATTAAACTGTGTTATGTGTATACACCAACACCCCATGAGAAACGTCCTCATTGTGTACTGCAAACATGTACCATTGAAAATAAGTAAAACCATCACCTTCAATATGGTTCGTCATCTCTGAGGACCTATGAAATAAAGCAAACAAAATACAGAACAGCATCCTTAGATGGCATCCAAAGAGATAAGAATGCTCCGAAACAGGAGTACAGAAGTCAGTGTAGAGCTATTTTATATCATCCCTTGTATTCGTTATCAGACTGTTTTGGGTAGTTTTGCAAAATATTTAATTTGTGCTGCAAAAATTATAAATTACTTTTTAACTTTTACATAAGATAACTTTATTTCATGGATGGCTAATGTCTGCTAATAAAGTGGTTTTGGAATGCCATCATAGTCTGCATAATTCTGAGAAAGAGGCTGTGGACAATGCTCTACTCTGACCTTTATGAACTCACAATATGTTCTGGTTACACCCTTTGTATTCAAATATATTACTGAATATTTACTTTGTGCTTCAGGATTGCAATGTGAAATGAATTCCTATCCATCTAGAAAATATGACACCCATGTGTATGTTGAACAAGGCAAATCATTCCTGACAAATAAAGTTTAAAAAGTATGCAAGGTGCAGTTGCTTCTACAACCCTTTGAAAATATGTGAAAAATTAGGATAACTGTTGCCAGAATTAAACAATAATTTTTTTATGAGGAGAATACACATGAAATCTTGCTGTAAACGTGTTTTAGGGTTTGTTGAACTCTGAATATTGCACCTCAGATAGAACTGCAAATTATGGTATTCATTATTAAACTAAACAGATAATGAGAAGCCCAAATGGTGATGGTTAAATTATATAACTTGTCATAAACTCTTATTATTTTAAGTATTATTACCATTTATTACATCTTCAATACAAACTCAAGAAATCACAAAAGACCACTTCTTAGAATAACAGTAAAGTAAAATAGTCATTGCAGTACAGTTAGAAAGACTGAGTAATAGCCGCACATATTTAAACAAAAACAGGACATTGTGCTTAACTCTAAGTACCAATAACCTGTACGTACTTGGACTATTTAGTGAAATGATGAGAGAAGGCATCTTATTAGTGGAGATGTTCCTACACACAGAGAACAACCATCCCTTTGTCCTCAGAATAGATAATTTTCTTCTAGTTCTCCCTCTGAAGCTTTCATAGTATTTATAGTGATTGTCATTGGCTTTTTGGAGCTGATGTTATTGATAATATGAACTGATGGCTCTAAAATAAGAATTTGTGCACAGATCTTCAGCAAATGAATAAAATCCCTGTAGCATTTATTTTTAGAATGTGTACCAATTACTTTACCATAGAAAATTCTGGTCAAGGATTCAGTAATAGCTGTACTGTGCACCAATTCTAACTTATTTTAGGTATGTCAACATATCCTTGCTGTGTGCCTCAAAAGTGCCAAAAAGCAGCTGAAACCTTCCTAGCTAACGTGATTGGGACTTGTGGTGCTGATAAAAGCAATTTATTGTATCCACAAATTCTTTGGCCGACAATGTGCACAGAATTGAACATTCTATTTAGAATATTTTCATCAGTTGTGGTAGAATTGAATACCTTCCTCTGATAGTGCATTTGCTCATACGGGGGTAGATGCACTGCACATTTCCATGCATAAGATGTCTTTATTCGTCCTCTATAGTTTCTTGTTCAAAGTAGAATTAAAATACAATAAGAATGTAAATGAAACTTGTGAAACAATATCTATGACATCTTTTCCTAGATTTATACTATTTGCCCAATATTTTAATATTAGTGACTTCCCATGCAATGCAATAACACCCCTACCTGAGCCAGTGCTTAAGTTCAAATTTATATTTTGTCAGTAAATAAAATATGCAATTTAATCATATGATTAGAGTAATAAGCATAACTTCCATAAAAAGATCAGGCAACAAACAAGTATTCTTACAGGCCTGGGATGAGAGGCCCTTTATGCCCTTGGGTGTTTGGCTAAAGCACACCTCATCTCAGCTGGGCCCCTCCAGGGTGGTTTACAGATGGACAAAGGGCATACCAGCGTGCCTATAAGTCAGTTCTTTATGGACAAGTTAAGAGCATTTGCTAAAACATTTCAAAAGCCTCTGTATAAAATGAGAGGCCAAATCTTGATGTACTTCAAATACACTTCGATGTTCTGTTTGAACATTTGGAACCCAGCCTGAGCTGATCTATTCTGTGAGGTTAGTATTTGCGTGATATCACAGTTACTGATTTCACATGAAGCCATTAAAATTTTTACTTTATGTGATAAGTTTTTTTTTTGTAAATGTACTGAAACTTCTCTTTTATATTTTTACTTAAGAAAAACTTTTCACTAGTACATTAATACATAAAAGCTATGTACATTTATGGGGTGATTTATGATGTTTTGGTATATATAATATTTAAATCAGATTAAACATTGCTCTCTCTTCAAACTTTTATCATCTCTTAATGATGAAAATTTCCAGAATTTTTCTGGCTTTTTGAAATACACAGTACATTACTGTCACATATTGTCACTCAGAAACACCTACCAAGTTGAGATGAAGTATGACTACAAAGTTAGAATTTTTACTTTCAATTTCAAGCTGGAGAAAATGAGTATTTTATCTCTTTTAGTCTACAGAGATACCTTAAATTTGATGTCCCAGCCCAAAATGATTTACCTAAGCAGCAGATGTGTCAGCCAACTGCCTTCAGTCATGGACGTCCAGGTTAGAAAGCCAGGGCATGCCAGTGTCTTTACCTTGGTTTCCACAGAGTGAGCAGAACGACTCACCAAGATGAGAAAAGTTAGAGGTTCAGTTCTTCTGGGTGAGCTGGGGAACAGCATGGGATAATCTACCTCCTTCAATAAAAGGACACCAAGTTGCCTATAGGACAATGTTTAGTCACAATATGTTAATGAAGCTGGAATTTAAGTATCCTTGTTTCCTCATGGGCTTGCAAAGGAAATATTGTAAGAAGCCCCACTACATGTTCGAAGCCGAATGGTACCAGGGCTTTGCTTCTTGCATGGGGACCAGCAGCCAAGGGGTGCAAGGGGCCTTCCCACAGCAGCTCAGTTTTTCTGCCCTTGTTCCTTGTACATGGGTTCTCCCCACTTCCACAGGTCTTCACTTATCCAAAAGTCTGGCAATATTGTTTTCTTTTGTCTTTTTAATTTGAAAGATAAAACAATGAAACATAATAACAAACACACATACATTTACAAAATAACACCAAAAACAATACAAGCTATACTCAATTTGAGATAAGGTGATAGGAAATTAACAATGGTTGCTGTATTACATATTGATATCTTCAAACTGGTTACTCAGGTAAACAAATATAAACACGTAAGACTGATCAAACAATTAGACATTAGCTGTTTCTTTTAATAAAGCAATAGAAGTTGGTAGTACAATTATGTTATCTATCCTGTGTCTAGACAGAGTTTCACTCTGCAGGCCAGGCTGCCCTTGAACTCACTTTGTAGCCCTGGCTAGAGTCAAACTCTCAGTAGTCCTCCTGCCTCAGCCTCCCAAATGCTGGAATTATAGATGTGTACCCCCACACTTGACCAACCTGATAATGCTTTTATACAACTTTTAATTTTCATCTAAAGACATTTGTCAAAAATCCTTTTCCTTCCCTAATGTACTCAGAAAAATCTAACATGGTCAAATCCTATGCTTCTTCATGATACAACTAACACTATAAAAATATAGGAAATGTGTTTACATAAATAATGAATAAGGCTGGTGTGATTGTAAGCTTTGTGGCTGATTTATATGACCTGCTTACGATATTCATTTCAGTTCTAAAAACGCAGCAACAATAATAAATTGGGAGTTAATGTACACAAACCACTGAGGGTATTTACATCTATTACTTTATTTGTTGCCCATGTGATTATATGAAGTAAGCTATTAATAGCAACATATTATGAGAAGGAAGAACAGGGCTGTGGAGATGAATTTGCATGAACTCCAATAGCTGGTGAGAACAAAATGAAATCTGAACTTGACTCATCTCATTTCAAATCTGTGCTCTTAGTCCTAAACTGCACCACTGGTTCTGATTAATAATCAAGTGCTTCGAGGTACAAAGGAGGTCTGAGATGCCAAATAAGAGAATTTTCAAATCACAGGAGAATTTACTTGAAGAATGTGGCTGAATGCCTTCAGAAACAGACTTCTTGTCTAGTTGACCTAAAGTAGAAGGTGATTAATAAAAGATGCCATGGTCTCTTGAAACCTCCCATTGAAAGGCATATTCCATTCTTGTTTCATATTTTAAATATAACCAAACCTAGAAGGGAAACATGGTAAGTCAGGAGCTGATGACCCAATTCAACTGAGAAATAGACTCTAAAATATTTAGATGAACATTTAGAATATGCTACTTGATTTGAAAATATAGCATCCTTTTTTGATACCTTTCAAGAAAACAGTAAAAATACAAACTAATATATGAAAATCCATATGGAAATTCTTCAAAAAACTAAAGTCAGCAATTCCATTTTGTCACAACTGTTCACCTTGTAGGTGTCTTCTGAATGATATAAAGACATCATACCACAGTGATGTATAAGTACCCATGTTTATAGTAGCACCACTTGTAAAATAGCTAAACCTTGGAAGTGGGCTCTATGTCCATCAACAGATGAATGGATAAAGAAAATGGTATTTATGCACAATGGAGTACTACTGTTCCATAGAAAAGATAAACCTGAATCATTTGTAGGAAAATAATACTGAGACCATCATATTAAATGAAGTAAGTGCTACTCACAATCTTAAATATCTCATGGACTTTCTTATACGAGAAACCAAAATACAAACAAATTTAATAGTAAAATAAAGCTACTAGAAAACAGAGAGATAGATCTTTTTCAAATGGGAAAGGGATTGTACATGTCCCAACTCCCCGTGATGCATGTAACCTTTGTGCACTGCAGCCATGGTCTAGTAAAAATAACAGTTAGAAAGAGAGAATGGGGCAGACGTGAAAGATGGCCACAATTTGCAGCAAGTAAAAGACAAAATCAGAGTGAGAACATCGTAGTGGTTCACACACTACCTTCCGAAATGGTTAGCCAGACAGATGTCTTCATTAAAATTTTCAACTAAGCAGAAATCAAGTCTAGTGTGCTGTGACCTGTCAGTCAATGCAATCTATAAACAGGTCACAGAGTTTCCTGCTTTACCCGGCCTTGTATAAGCTCAGTTTGCTTTGTCAATTTTGTAACTTTGTTAGTTTTGTAACTAACTCTAGAGTATCTTTTTGTTTGCTTTGTCAATTTTGTAACTAACTCTAGAATATCTTTTTTAAAAATTTCATTCCTAAATGCAGTCAAATTAAAGTTTCCTGCCCGGTATGTTATATAGTGATGTATCAAATTAATGATTTTAATTTAAACCTGTAGAACTCAGACTCAGAAACATGTATTTATAAATAACCTGAATTTACTACAGTTAAACAAAATGCAGGAAATTTTATCTCACTTATAATTTAAAAGAGGCTCCTTTATTCTCCTGATTCATTTGAAGTAATAAAATGTGACTTAGCTTTAGACTTGCTCTTAGGCTAGAATAAAAGTTTTAGTAAGCACTAATACACCAACAATCTTGTATATTTTATCCTTATCTTCTCTTAAAATGAATAAACTTTCAAAAGTAGAGATTCTTCCACCACAGCACTTGGTGTGAAGGAATTAAACAGAAGGTAATGAGTGATTCTGGTGGTGCTATAGAGACCCAGGGCTTCTAGAACAATAATTTGAGACACTGATTACAGTTGAATGTATGAGCCTGCCTGGGGCAGCAGTTAATCTCCTGAATTAGTTGTTCCACATATTTAACAAAGGACCTAAAATTAATGTCACTATTTCTTCAACTTGGAAATTTCATTCTTACCTTGTGAAGCACGTGTCTGGCTTTCTTTGCAAATTTTGCTTCCACCTTATAATATTTTACTTTATAATCTCCCCAAATCCACAGTAATCTCTCCTCCTTGTATAATTTATGAATTATAATAGAACTAGCTATATCCTTCATATTTAGCTAAATTTTTTAGTGTTTGACTAATGTAAAATAAGTCAAAGTAGTGCTGACAGAAAACCGTGCAAGTATGGAAAGTTATGCTAAACCTCCTCTTTATATATTTAATAAAACTGAATACATATGTGCCACATAACTCAGCAATCTCACTTCCCAAGACATGTCAAATATGCACAGCAGCACTACTTCATATAGTCCCAAGTAGAATCACCCTAAATGCCCTTCAACAATGGGGTGGATAAATAAATGGTGATATAACCCTGAATACCAAAAATCAATAAGACATCATCATACACAAAAATATATTTGAATCTCATAATCATAATTCTGAGCAAAAGAAACCAGACACAAAAACACATGTTGACAAATGTATCATCTATATCTATTTATCTATCTATCTAATCTATATGTCTATTTACATCTCTATCATCTATTTATTATCTATCTACCTATCCTCTATGTAATCTATCACAAGTAAAATTAGGCTACAGTAGAATTGTTAGTGTTTTTTGTTTTTTGGAGACAATGTCTCGCTATGCAGTTCAGGCTGGCCTTGAGCTCACTTTGTAGCCCAGGCTGGTCTCAAACTCACAGTGATCCTCCTGCCACATACCCTCCCCCCCCGAGTGCTGGTATTACAGGTGTGCGCCACCTTGCCCAGATACAGTGGAATTAGAAGTCAGGGTAGTAATTACTTAGGTTAGCAAAAGTTGTGAGAAGATTTAATAGATATAAGGGACATCAATAATGTTTTTTTTTTTCCTTGACCTGGTTGCTGGCTGTGTGTTCATTTCTTAAAAACTCATTGAGTTTATAACTTTTTCTTCTCCGCAACATTTTGATAAAAGTATACTTTAAGCAATGTGTAAGAACTCTGTTATGTGACAGCTTATTCTCTATTACTAACTGAATAAATAAAATGATTTCCTAATATTTTAATTCATATCCTTTTGGAATAGATGATTAATTGAAATAGAAACTGCAACAAATTAAATTTGAACTGATAATTTGATTCAATCAGGATTAAATATATTACCCTGCCTTAACAATGCTATTACAAGTGCTGTTCTTCAAAATCACATTTCCCTAATGCCTAGATTTATTCATTCTGTTAAGAAGATGGTATTAAAGATAGCACTTAGAAATAAAAACTTGAGATAATATAGGAAAAGACAGAAGTACTGTTAAAGCACATTCTCCAACATAAGGCTAAGCTAGTGTAAACATGATATTTCCTTCATCTAAAATTCTACAAATACAATATATTATGATGTCTATGAAAATTACATGTGGATGTAGGAGAATTTCATTCAATATATGTCAAGCCATGGTAAGTGGTCTAGTGTGTTTACGGTTATTGTCCATGGTAAGCATGTATGAGGTAAATATACAAATAATATTGTCTTACTGCTGACTAACACTTTTGGAGAAATATGCTTTATAATTAATTACTGGAAGCACAAGGCTGCAATGACATAAATGAAGGAAACTGAACTCAGTTTATCTTGATTGCTCTATACAAAATAAGTTTGACTCTCTGCAGAACTAAGACTACACTGCTGGCTTCTATGCCTCATTTTGATAAGGGTAGGTGGTAGGGCTCTCGTTTTGCAGTGGTTATGGGAAGTTATGCTTCAGTGGAAATTACCAGAATTGAGCTGAATTATTTTCACTATTACTTCACATTCTCTGATTTGATCATCAATTTTCCACTTCTAGTCAGACTTTACTTTGGCTACCTCTAGGGTACCTTTGTTCACTCCCAGGGGAAGGCATTGTTCAAAAACACATAGGACACTGAGTGTGTACTCTGTACCCAAGACACTGAAATGAACGCCTGATCTCTGTTTTGAAGAAATGTTCACTTAAGATAAGGCATATATTCAAGTGGAAAATTGATACTGATCACACGAAAAGAATAAAGGACAAGAGGATAAGGTTCAGCAAATATTAGTTTGATATAAGTATCCAAGGAAAGGCATCATGCAATAGACATAGAGAATGAGTTGCGCCCAGGAATCAGCTGAATATACACTCATGGTGGCAGCAGAATGGCACTCCAGAGAGAATATAAACAAGGCACGGGGAGGAAGACTAACATGTATTGGTAACTATAATGAGACACAAATCTTGAAAGGAACTTAAGCTCTAGATAGGAGAAACAAAATATTTGGAGATAATCATAGAGGAATTACACATTTGCATTTTATTAATTTGACATCTGATCCAAATTGTATTTATATGGCAGCCATATGTTAAATAGATATACTGTAGATTTTTTTAAAGCCCCTGGAAAACCTAGAGTTGTACTGTACTTGAGCTGCACACCCATGCAAAAATACAGATACCAGCAGAAAAATTCTGCAAAAAATAATTTATTTTTATGAATATATTTTTCCCTAAAGGAGAATAGGTTTCTTTCCAGTGTGTTTGTCCCACTGGCTCTAAAGGTTGCATTTCTAAATCATCTGCAACTCAGACACAGCTGATCTCAAGTGGGAATTAAAAGTAGAATGGTCTTAGTTTGCAGATGATGTTGTCCTTGATGACAAAATGAGTGCGCTAAGATAAACAGAGTCACAACTCTCCTTTTATGGAAAAAGCTTGAAGTCAATGACTGCCATTTTACTGTGCACCTTCATGGCAGAGTCTTTCCGGCATTCAAATATACAGTTTCCGGATTTAGGATCTTGTTGGGAGGCCTGAGTCATTCAATCCCAGCAGGAATGACAGACACTGACAAATCTTTCTTGGGTCTTTAATTCATCTCCTGTAGAGTGAGTCTTCTAAGGAGCTGCTGTTACATTGAGATTAAGCAAATTCCAATAAAGTAGAGCATAGCTTCTTAGCTCTGTGACATGCAAGTGGGGCTGGTGCACATTTAGGTGTATAGAGGCAGCCTCTATAGAAAACCGGAACAGGAGGACTGGACCATTGAGCTTGAGAAGGTCAGGCCTTAGAAATGGTCTGGCTGAGCTCCAACTCCTTGCAGCCATTCTATAGAGTAGGAGCGGTAGACTTACGGGGCTGCAGGATCCCAGTCCCTGGCCTCTGCCAGAATGGGGCCTTTTGTCTGCATTAAATACAATAACGGATTTTCTTCTGCTAAATTTAATTGGAACTTGCAGATCTAATGTAGAAGTTTATGGAACCAAGGAGTTTAGGGTTGGAGTTTATGAATGATACAACAGTTAAAAAATGAATGCATTATCTAAGATTATAGCTCATCTCCCTCCAGTCTTCTCTTAGAGAATAGTAAATAGTTAATAACTCAGTGTTTATAAATATTTATTATAGTACATAGTAATTTTAAATGTAAGTGCTTTCTCTTGATAAATTCTCTGAGTTCAGTGTCCATGTTATTTCATGTTTTCAGTGTTTATTAATGGTTAGTGATTTTTATGGTACCCTATTTAAGGTACCTCATAATTTTTTTCTGCTATAGAAATGCATCTTGTTGAGTTCTATGCTTCTGTGACTGTGTTGTCCTTCTGGATGTGAGCTGCTGTAACCCACCCCAGCCTTGCCACACACAGCGGACTACATTTCAACAAACAATCACATTTGAAACAACCACACACTATGTATCAGGTTGCATGCATATTCCATTTCAGTGCTATAATTATCGTGTTAGCCAATTCTGAAATTAAAACACAGTTTGAAAAAGTGCATGTGTTAACAAGGGCAACCAGGCAGGTATTTGACAATTCCAAAAACATCTGTGGAATACATGGATACACTTCTGCAGCTACAACAGTGTTTTCGATCAGACAAGATAGTTGAAAAGAACTAGGGTGACAAACATTAATCAATAGGAAGCATCTTCTGCTCCATGAAAGTAATATACAGGACATCAAATAAGGAGAAGGCAAAGTCTTCTGAGTTTGACAAAAAAAACTGGCAAGTCAGGGCATATTTAAAGAAAGAAATTGGAGCAGGGTGCATATAGATATGTAATCAACTATTAGGGCTGATGGTATCTATGAGATGATTAAGTTCAGAAAGTTAAAGAGTTGTGGGCTGAGTTCAGAAAACACATGACTGAAGCTAAAACTTTCATTTGGACTTTGAAGGAAAAGTGTGGCTTGGATACAGTGCCTCACATAGAAGTCTTATAACAGAAGACAGAAATATCTAGTGAGAGGCAGGAAAAACAGGCAATGACGCTGACAGATTTCTCTGACCCTTCAAAGAGCCCTGTTGTAGGCATTTTGCACCATTTATGTGGATTGGAGATTTTGCCATTTATAAAATAGTTCAACAAATAAGACCAATGAGAGTAAAGTCATCCTTGATTCTCAAAATACATCACGAAAGAGTAGGATTGTAAAAAGCAAATATTAGTGCTTTGCAAGACTATCTGTACCCTACCTAGGTGTGGTGGTCCTCACCTGTAATCCCAGCACTCCGAAGGCTGAGGCAGGAGGATCAACAAGAGTTTGAGACCTGTCTGGATTACACTGAGTTCAAGACTATACTAAACTATGCAGAGGAAAAGACTGCATCCAAAACTGTGGAAGTCACATAGACTAATATTATCATTAGATTTAAGTTTATTGTGACTCTGTACATACATTGATGTGTAAAATTGTCTACTTAAAGCTATACTCATACAATGAAAAGCTAAAAATTGGAAAGCATGAAAAAAATGACAACTGAAAAGCATGCTGTTTTATTTACTTTTCTAGTTGCTGAGACAGAATTCCTGACACCCAATGCTAAAGAAGGAAAGGTTTATGTAGCTCACAGTTTGTAGAGGGTTCAGTCCATGATTGGCTGGCTCCAAGGCAGGGTGGCTTGGCAGGGGAACATATCAGAGGAGAATCAACTCATGGCAAGCGGAAGACAGCAAAACCAAGGAAGCAAGCGGGTTCTAACAGCATCTTCCTCTTTTATTTCAGCAGGTTACTCAGGGCGGGTAGCACCAGCACTTTTAACCCTAGTGCCCTTGAGCCTAGCATTGCCCCATGAATCAATTTCACATACTCTAGATGCAGCCACCTCTAAGAAGGCCCGTGCATAGCCAAATGAAGCCTTGGAGGGACATCTGGACGTAAATCAGCACACATATGTATATATGATTGTATTTGCTTTCTCATTAGTGGGGCACAACACCTGACCCTCACAATTCAAAGGGGAAGAGGTTTAAGTTTTCCCATGGTTTCAGGAGATTCAGTACATGGTTGACTAACTCCAAGGCAGAAACCTCCCAGTAGACAGGTAGAGCAGAGCAAGCTACTTAGTTCCTGGCAGCCAGGAAACAGAACTGGGTGACAGAGGCAGAGAGGAAGGGATGAGAACCAAATGAGACCTCAAGGTCACCTCTCCCTGACCCACTAAGACCTCCCCAGGAGTTGCTCCACCAGTGCTGTGAGGGGCTCCCAAAAGAAACAAGCAGAAAATCTACCTTAACTAATTGAAACAATGATAAAAAGTTGTATAAGTAAAAAAATATAAAACAATTTATATACGTGTAAATAAGACCAAAAATCCTTATAAAACAAATTATCCCTCCTACAAATGGATATATCTTAGAAATACTGTACTATACAAAGAACAGCTAAAGTACTATTCTTATGCCTTTATATGAATCTATTTTTATTTTAAAGAGAAAAACAATAAAAGTGTTACAGAATGAATATATTTTTTTAAAATGTTCACCCAAACTGCCATAAATATACTTTTAGGTGAATAAGAACACATCTAGCAGATAAAGAGCTTTTGATTTTTACATAGAAAAATACTGTGCTTATTATATATGGTAAGATTTATATGATATTATTTTATAAGAACCACCCCCAGTATTGGGAAGGGGACACAATGGGAGGAAATAGAGGGTTTCAGTCATACCTAATCCACAAAACAAAGTGCCTAAACAGGATCACTGTCTGATCTCACTTTAACCTTTTTGTGTGTTCCCTTTAAAGGTCATATTTTAACCACAGCTCATCTCTTGCGCATTAAAGAGGAAATAATCTCTTCACATCTGAGGAGTAGTTCCCGGAAACCATGTGTCAGCCACCTGGCTTTGAAATAAATAACTTTCACTCTTTCCCCAACAGTAATCTTTTCACGCTTAGAAAAGATGTTTTGAAAAAGCAAACAATATACTGCTCACCTACAGGAGTCTGAAATGATAATGTCTTTGGATTTGTGTTGCATTTGTAAATACATATTTTGCAGGAAGATGAGAAAAGTCACTTTTCTTAGCCTCACTCTGAAAGTAATCAGAGACTTTCTGCAATGTAATCTGTGAGGAAACAGTCATCTCAGGATCTTACGTGAAGAAATCACTTCTCTCTTCACAGTTTCTCTAATCTAAATCTCTTGGTCAAGATCTGATAGACTCTGTCAACCTCAATAAATGTCTTACAATGTAATTCCAAAGTTAGCCTCAGTATTTTATTTGCAAAAGCACAAATATCAGAGCCTTTTGATTATTTTTAGACACTATCTCAGTTCTTGACATTAAAGCCTGGAATGTTGCTGTGTGAGGTCCCGTATTTCGATTGTAAATCTGTGTCTCTCCTGGTCACCGCATTCAGCGCCATTAGTATAGAATTAATTTTAGTCCCTAGAGGTTGGGAATGATTCTCTCAATTTCCTAATCCTTTTCCTTTGTTTCTGAAACAGAAGCTCATTTGGCTGAAAGAGAATACATTTGCCTCCTTAAAAATTTCAGTGGATCACATTCTTTCTCATTAGTCACTGGTAAATGTGAAATACATCAGTGAAAACATCACAAATTTATCTCAATTGTTTATTTTGACAGTGGTGATTAAAGAAGCTCTGAAAAAACCCCACATACATAAACAAAACCAAATAAATAACCCAGTAACATACAGTCTAAATAAATAATTTTATACCTTTAAACTGTGATTGCATAATCTTTCATTTTTGCACAAATAATTAGACAAGACATATGGAAGATTTTGATATGTGAGAGGTGACATTTAGTGTATCTCTACTTGTGTGTCAGGCTTTGTCCACATTGGCAAAGGACTGGGGAAGCAAGTCCCCCTCACCTGATGAATTACTCATGGTACAAACTACCAACCCTGAATAATTCAGACTCTTCTCCTCAAAACTCTTTCCTCATTTTCATGTTTCATCAGAAATATCCTATTGGCTATCCTGTTTTCCCCTTTGACTATACAGTTTGACATGTAAGGGGAGAATTTTGAAAAGAAAGAAATGAATGGCTCTTGTCAATTAATCAAACCACTCTTAAAGATAGAAGTACTGAAGCAGAAGAAGTCATATTCATCTCCTGGTGGCAGAGCCAAGAAGATTTCCAGTCTTATAAACTCCTACTTCGAAGCAGTACTCACCTCCCACTGATAGGATTTAGTACTTAGAAATGACTTTTTAAAGTGATATATCCAATTTAGGAAAGAGAATTGGTTGGTAAATGTGGAATTTACAAACAACCAAAATAAGCTGGGCTGCTGGCACACACCTGTAATCTTGGCAGTTCAGAGACTGAGACAGAGGTTCAAGGTCAACCTGAACTACATAGTAATTTCAACGTAAACCTGGGATGTATAGTGAGACCCTATTTCAAAAAAACTAAAACTTTAAAAATAAAATGAAATATTCAACAATAACAAATTAAAGTTGACAGGAAATATGTAAATTTCTATAAATGACAAAATTAGCATGTATATTGTGTTAAAATAACTTTTAGAAATGATAAATATTTCTGAATATGTTTAGCTCTCAGTATTCATTATAAATATATAAAATACGTAAGCAAGCAATCAAGTTCAGTGAATACAGATTAACTCACTTGCTTCTTTCAAGTAACAAGTTACATGAATTATTTTTATTGTCCCCTGTATGCCCTTAGTGCCTCAAATACTGATAGACTAAAAGGTAGAACAAATTATTGTTCATTTTCAACTAAATCGTGGATAACTCATCAACTTTTAAGGTTACATCTACAGGGTTTTAATTAACTATGTCATCTGCTGAAGGACCTATAGATTTAGTCTTTACTAATATTTTAGTCTCCCTCTAATGAGTTGTGAATTATGAATTTTAAAAAAATTAATTAGATGTTATTTAGTAGTATTTGCATCACAAATTTAGGCACTCTCTACTGCCACACAAGTAAATGTGAAATATAGTACCAAGACCAACAGCATACATAAAAGGGGCAAATAATAGTTTTTCAGGGCATTATGTAGAAAGCAGATTATCAAAGAGATGTGTCCAGTTGTTGGGGAAGAAATTTGAACTGGAAGTTTTAGAAGGACATCTACACATTATACTCTTATTATTAAATTGGACTTCTCTGAAAGAAAGAAATATTTTAGTGCAAGTTTATCTGGCTACTATATTTTCCTTAAACTCAGAACAATTTTAGAATGAGATTTTAAAAAGGAATAATGACACTCTGGAAGAAACAATGACCCTCTTACTTTTGGGGATAGCATATAGGTAGACCTTTTGTAAAGAGTGAAAAGTTAAAGACTTTTTAAGACTGTAAAAAATAGATTAGAAAGACTGATCATTAATTTTTAAAACATTTATCAAGATATAATTGCTTTACATTAACTATACACATTTAAATTGTACAATTTAATAAGTTACAACATATGTTCCATGAAACCATCACTAAATCAGATATTTTCACATATATATCGTTTTCATAAGATTCCTAGTTTACTGCTTCTACTTCTCCCTCAGATCACAGTGTCATTGGAAACAACCCAAATATTCATCCACAGGTGACCAGATAAATAGAATAACACTTAATAATGAAAATGATTGGAGAACTGATAAGTACAGTATATGGTGAACTAAGACAATTACTCAGGTAAAATCAAACAAAATATTCTATGATTTCATTAACACAAAGTCTTACATGAAATACAAACTAAATTAAAGTGACAAAAGCAAAACACTAATATTTCATTAATGTCCTCCAAAGAAATTATTTGGAGCTAATATTGGCCACCAACAAAAGATAATAAAAAATGTTAAAAAGCCAATGCAAATTATGTGAATATATTAGTCATGCTACCATTTATCCACTTGTTGATGGCTTCTTTTTTGTAAATTGCCTTCTACAAAAACACATTTTCTGTATAGAAATTCTTTCAATTCTTTTCCTTTTCTATTGACTATCTGACAATAATCTTTTACATATGCTATTAGAGCTTTTTAATTATTTCTTTTTGACAACTGCAAGAGTAAAATAAAAAGGGAGTAATGCTTTTGAAATGGTAATTATCAGAAAACAAGAATCTTAGGTCTTCATTTAATACATATTTCTTTGTTGTTTGTTAGAATTCATATCGAACTCTTGAGAACACACTTAAGTCCTTGTTTTTCCCTTTCTTGTTTTAATAGCTTATACACAGGTTAGTGCAGTTAGATTTTATTTATTGCAATAAAAATAAAAGAAAATTGAAAGTTTTAAATATTTGTGTCAAACATGACCTTATTTCTACAAGAATAAATTTTTCAACTAACACATTTAATGCTTACACATTAGAAGTTTTAAAAAATCATAGCATCTTACTTGTGTGTCTGCACAAAAAGGTCTATCAGTACAGACTGATGGATAGAGCATTGACCTCAGAGTGTTCACTTTTTCATGGAAATACTAACTACACAGACAAAATGTTTGTAGGGACTAGACTTCACTTCCTACAGCTCTACTTGTTGAAGAGGTAACTCTTGCTCTTTTGTGTACAGAACTGGTCACTGGCGACCTGCTGAAAAACACAACCAAAGTACTTGAAGTGGTCCTCAGTGTTACTGTCAGGACTTGAAACCTTTAGAAAAGCATTTCTCAGAGGAAATAACTGTGGACAGATCTCCCTGGGAACAGACCTCTAAATTCAAATGATATGGGATTTAAAAATAACAAACTACTAAATAAGAGTGTGCAATGGGTTCTGCTTTTGTTCCAAATTTGCATTGGCTCTTCAATGATCAGATTTAAAATAATTAAATGAATAAAAATAAAATCTCTAAAACATAGCCAGCTACATAAAACAGAATTGACAAATCTGGATAATTATGCCTGTACAAATACATGTTTGTGAATTATGCTACCTTGATCAACTTTACGGTACACAGGGTAGAAGAAGAGCATTTTGTGGGAACACTCACACACATGGATACATACATTTCCCACATTTAACTGCCTAACAGACAAAATACTTGATATAAGTCTAGACAGCCTTTTTAGTCAGAGATTGAAAGTGGATTCTTGCTGTTTTGCTATCTGTAGTGAATATAGTCCATCCAAAGTCATTTCTAATCACCTTGTATTTTTGAGCTTGACCTTCGTGAGAGTTTATATCTGCACTATAATATTATTTGTAAGATTAAATTTTTCTTCTTTTAATGAAATGTTAGAGAATCAACTAGGTAATAATGCTATTAGTCAAAAACACTCTAAACTGTGTGACCTTGACATTATTTCTCATGACATCTACCTAAGAAATACTTTCAGTGTAGATGTAATAAAAATTACTACATGCTATTGCAGAGGGAGTAAACATTGTGGCATTATGTGTGGCAGGCTTCTATATATTAAAAATGGCTAACATATTAAACAAAGAACTACTTTTACAAAGCAGTAAAAATGTAATAAAGATATCTGAAGCTTTTGATAAGAAAATTACTTAAAAATACTTATGCCACCAGCACTCGGACCAATGGCAGTGATTTAAAAGACACAGTGGCAAGGAGGCTGGGTCAGGAACCCATTCTCTGCCTGAACTAGAGAGCACAGAATGTTTATAGTACAGAAAATGTATGTATAATGCAAAGAACAGTATTTCTAGCAAACCACTTATCTGGAATACAGGGCCATCAGGACTTTGAAAATAAAAGGAGTCAGCTTTAAAGGACACTGCGACCCTCATCTGCCTCTGATTAAGCGTCCGGCAGAGGCTCCTGCTTGCTTTCTGCATTAGACATTTTGCTCCTTTAGCTTGTAAGACAAAAATGAGTCCCGTGGGAAGAAAAACTGGTCTTCCACACAGCACATCCTTCAGCACATACAGAAAACTGCATCTCTTTCCAATGGGAAGGGTCCTTTCGGTTGGACCTCGTGGGTTCATTCTTTATTTCTTTACCTTGTTTGGCTATCACTGAGGGGAGGCCCATCTCCACCTTCTTTCCTGGTGCCAGGAGTGCAGTACCCAGGACACTCCGTCTACTCTGTTCCCAAATAGATCCGCTACTCTAACTCACCAATGTGGATATAAACTGTCATAATATATTACATGATTTTACATTTCTCCTTGAACTTTGCAGAAACAAAACACCACAAAACAGAAATACAAACGAATGAATGAAACACCATAATCCTGTCAGACTTGTGTTAAATGTTTCACTCTTTTGTACTATAAGTACTTTAGCCCCATGAGTTCTTATCCCACACCCCTGTTCTATGGATAAAGATACAAGGTCAAATTGCTAGGAGCACTGTGCCCATGTGGAATACGGCTTTGACTTCAGCTCAGGCTGTCTGACTGTAGAACTAACTACTTGGACATACTACATCCTCTATTGGTTCTTTTTTTATTCATTTTGATTTTTTTAGCATTGCATATTCAGCCCAAAGCCTTGCTGATGCTGAGCCCACATTCCCCACCTGATATCTCCCACTCAGATTTTCATAGACACCATTGCTCCAGGCACTTTCCCATTTTGGTTATATCCTGGGAATGAATGACTATTTCATGTGCATTTACATACATATGCATACACATACCTATCTCCACACATATGCGTACATATGTATTTTTGTGTGTGGTACGGGGATCAAACCCAGGGCCTTCTCTCTGGGCCCCATCCCCAGCCATTTTCATTTTTTTTTATTTTGAGTCAGTGTCTCGTTAATTCATTAGCTACACAGTCTGCATTTTGATCTTCTGGCATCAGCCTTTCAGAGTTCTGGGATTACAGGCATGTGCCACGTGTGTTTATGTGATTGATATGTGATGCCTGGCACCGAGCAAGTTACTTTTCATGCTTGATTTAGTCAGTAGTTACAACCATCCTACGAGACTGGCACTATCTTCATCTTGCAGAGGTTGATTAATGCACTGAAGACCATTGAGCGAGGAAGTGGTCTAACCAGCACTGAGAGTCTCTTGCTCCCACCTCTGCACCTAACAAATAAATATTTGAACTTTTAAAGCACTCCTGTTTTCTTCAAGTTTTATTACCATGAATTAACTATTCATGCTTTCAGTATGGGGAATTTAGTACTAAAGTCCTGTAACATTTCTGTAGTATCTAATACTATAATGACTTATAAATAAATCACCAAATAAAACCATAAATATCCTTATACTTACTATAAAACTAATACATACCAGAAAAATATCTCATGACAGAAAGCACTGATATCCGAGAGATCCAGATAATGTCAGGATCAAGATTGCTTCAATGAAATATTGGTGCTTATAGATGTATATTTTGTTGATCTTTTTACACTTTCAAATGACACAAATAGATTTTAATTATGGGCAATCCTGAAAGAAGAGTGTCCTTCGTGCCTTTACAGATAGGCTTTGGATGAAAGGGTACCAACTATAGAAAAAAACACATTTATGAGTTTTCCCTTCCCTCCTCTCCAACATATTATTTTTAAAGCCGTTTTCTAGCACCACAGCTTGTCTCTTTCTTTCTCTTCAGCCTTCTTGTGTACCTCATCCCAAGCCCAGCATGGACTCTCCTATTTACACAGGGGCTTTTTTCGTTACCTCCATATCTTTGTTCATATTCTTCCTTCAGAGTTTAGCCTACTCCTTTTTTGCCCCTTCACGTTCATTCCTCCCTATATGGACATGCAAGGTGATGCATTTGGTTTTGTGTACAAAACGTAGATCCTCTTATCTAAGCCTTTGCTGGGAAAAGTCTCATTGTATCTATTTAGATATTTAAGGGCACCATTTTTTAATCAATGAAATTTAAAAAAAATTTTAAGCTATGGAAGACATTTTTTTCTGTCAACACTGGAACAAGAACAGAACAGATATCTGCTGACCACCAGTGCGGCCACTAATAAGGATCAGTTTCCAGCTCAGCGTTTTAATGGAGTAGTTAAATTGAGAGAATCAGGGTTTAACCCAGAATTAAGATTTTCCATAGTATTACAGACAGAAACAAACGCTTCTATAGGAAAGAACTTTTTTTGTTGTTGTTTTCCGGTCAAATTAAAAGTGAACTCAGGCTTTTTGTAGAGGCCGTGAAATAAATTGAAAGTTTGATGGACAGGTCCTGGGAAAAAGAATCACAAGAAATATATAGAAGAGCAACTTGGAGGAAATCATAGTTATTCCCTAAGCTACGGATCAGAAACAATGCGGGGTGAATCTACCTTTCAAAATTTCTCTTATTTTTTGGTGGACTCACAAAGTCCTTCTTGTTTTGACTGGTTCATTTTAGACAGACCGCACACACACCCCATTTAATCACAGCACACTATGGCTTATTGAGTTTGTATTTGGTGTTAAAAACAAATACAGGTGTTAAAAACAAATACAGACCCTGCAACTGTTCAAAGAGCCATGACAAGCTTCCGGAACCTTAGAGCTCTCTTGCAGACTGAGTGGGCTCCTCCGTCTCCCCTGGGCCCCAGTTTCTAGGGAATCAAGTTTCCTGACTCCAAATACAGAAGCTATAGTAACTATCATACAGAAGAGATGGAAAATGGGAATGGCATCTCCTCTAAAGTGTGCGTGCTGTTCATTAGTAAGCACACCGAAGTCTGTCTCATGCTCATTACCAAATGGATAGTCATTGCTTCCAGAAACACTTTATATTGTCTTTGAAATGCCAGAATGAAGTGCCAATGCCCTCAAGCATCACTGATTTTTAATAGAGTCAAATACAGCTATACAAATTTAGACTGGTTATTAGGACTTTTTATTCTCTGAATACACACACACTTCACATCCACACCCTATGATTCCATGAAGCTTTGTGTTGTGCTCTGTACCTGGTGAATTAATCTCATCCTTATGCATGGTCTGTCTCACAAAAATAGGGAATATTATCTTCCATTGCACACTATCAAAAAAATCAAAATCTTCACACATAACTAAATCACTATCATACTACACTCTTTTTAGGTCAGCATTGAAATGTAAAAAAGCAGCAAGAAATGTAGACCACCTTAATTTTTTTTTTTTTTTTTTTTTTTTTTTTTGCGGTACTGGGGATCGAACTCAGGACCCTGCGCTTGCTAGGCAAGTGCTTATTCCACTAAGCTATATCCCCAGCCCCCAACCTTAAATATTTTATCACTGGCTTTGCCCTTTCTTCCTCCCAAATGTTCATGCTATATATCAGAGATGAAGTAGCTTTCTCTTTCCAGAGCCACTTTTCAACAGTGGCCAACTCGTGTTCTATTTATTAGATCAGTCTATAGCTGGTGATCTATGTACCAATAAAACTCTAAAATTTTTAAAACTTAGAGGAATTAAAGGCAGAGGCCATCTCTATTGACAATGATTCTGTTCTTCTTTCAGAAATGCTTTGAAATGAAAAATTTTCTGTACCTGACACCCCAAGAGGAAAGAATGTAATTTCTAAACATGTCATTAGAGTCTGATTACAATTATGTGGCTTAAGAGAAGAATATATCTGTATCTCTACACCTATACCTTAAATCTGAATTTATTTATTTATTCATTTGTAGTCAGAGTCACAAACTCGATCTCTTGTGCCAATATCATTTTCCAAATGAGGAAACAGACTGCAAAGAACTAATTATTCTGCTATTGGTATCAGAGGCTGGAATGAAAGACTTGAATTCTTATGCAGTTTCCACTCTTCATCATTTACATAATCAGAACAAACCAAAGAACTTCCCTGGGACTATAGTCCCTTATCTGGGAAAAAGGTTTCAGAAATCCAGTCCAATTACACCTCTGCAGGATGAATCTAACTTTTAAAATTTCTCTTATTTTTTGGTGGCCTCACAAAGTCCCTCCAGTTGTGACTGGTTCATTTTAGACAGACCACACATGCACGCGCACACACACACACACACACACACACACACACACACATGCACATTCACTCACACACAAACACCCCATTTAATCACAGAGCACTATGGCTTATTGAGTTGATATTGGTGTTAATTAACAATAAATACAGATCATGTAACTTTTCAAAGAGCCATGACAAGCTTCCGGAACCTTAGAGTTCTCTTACAGACTGAGTGAGCTCCTCCAACTCTCCTTGGCCTCAGCTTCTAGGTAATCAAGTTCTCTGACTCCAACTTGACCACCAATTTTATATTCGCCAAACCAAGTGTTATATACATAAACTGAGGCAGTCTTTCTTTGTTAAAGATTGCTGCAGCCAGCATGGCCCTCAAACTTCCCAGGGTGAGGACCGTGAAGGGCAACAAGTAGGTAAAGAAATAAGGACAAGATATAGAAAGGTGGGATCAGGTGGCGCCCTCTCTCAGGGTGGAAGGAAAGGAATTGCTCAACCTCTGCCGTGCACTTATTTATACATTTGACATGTTGATGTCACGTGACACCCGTTTGCATAGCAAACTGTTCTGGGATTGCCTTGGGCACCTGGTGTTCTCTGGACTGGAGCAGCTTGTTCATAAGTCTTGTCTCAGGTGCTCTTTTTTTTTTTCCTGACTGGCCTTGCTCCAGCCCTAAGCATGGGATGTAGCTCCAGCTTCAGCTACTTCTCACAGAAGATTTCTGAAGTGGAACCAGTTTTGTCAGGTTCTATGAGAATATAAGAAAAGACAAATGATAAATATTTCTACCCAGTTATATGAAAATGGAGTTAAGGTTTCATACCTTGTTTTATGGTTTTGAAATGAGCAAAAACTGGTTCATGGCATTTCTGTTTGTGCTTTGTGACTGTCTCTCTCAAAGTAAAATAACATTTTTAATAGGTTTTTCTTACTTTGACACATTTTCTCAGCTTGAAGTTAATATTGCAAGTTTTGAGACAGAGCTTCTGGAAAGCATAGCTCTTTCACAATTGCTAGTTTTCTCCAAGTTTGAAAGTAAATTACCTACTAGAATTTTAAGAGATAAAAGCTTGGAACAGCCAGCATGAGATAATGCAATACCTTTGTAAGCACAGTTACTTTTAAAACATCTCTGGTTTTAGAACATGCAAGCTGAATATGGCAAACTTATTAGCAGTCATGACAGCAGGCATTCAGGAGAACAGTGAGAAGGTCCCTGGAGTTTTAATGCTATTCTGATTTGCTTGTCCTTAAAAGAAAAGCCAGTGGCTTTGTAATATTTTAATACATTACCTCAAGAATTTATAGGCCTGTGTTTATCACATAAAGCATAAATACAGCTCTCTACAGATTAATATTAGAATAGCTTAGAAGGCTAGAGAATGGAACCCACTTTGCAATTACTGAATCTATTTGAAGGAAACATGTTTACAGTCAATTCCAAAGCAATCTTAAATTCATGTTCAAGTCAGTATGTATTAATGATCACATGTCCCCTGCAACTTTTGAAAAAAATAATCTGTAACTAAGCAGGTGTCACTAGCAACATTCCAAACACATAGTTACCTGACATTTTTCATTGATTTCTCTTATATTAGAGAATGAAATGTCAGATACTATTAATTGCCTTTTGACAATAAGTAGTTACAGCAGGAGTAACTACTTAATGAAAGTACTTCCTGTCTAATGAACAATGGATGTATTAATTTAAATGTATTCAATTTAGATGAATGCAGTATGTCTATATTCATTACAGTTATACATATCTGTGGGCTGAATTGGTGGGGTGGTAATTACTACCTTTATAAATGGAACAATGCTGTCAATCTGAAGGAAGAAAACCCATTTTCTTATCATATATTATACAACATTCACATAATAGACACTTTCCGTAATCATTCCTTCAAATATAGAAAGTTTACTCTTGAATTCCAGTGGACTAATGTTTCTAAATATGGTTGCACTCTGTCATATGGGAAATTATTCAAGCGTCTAAGAACCTTAAGATCTCTCCACTCAGCATTAACTTCTCTTTGTCATTCTGCATTCCTGCAACTGAGGTAAAGGAATCATGTACCATGGGTTATAACATTCTTACACAGCACATTGTTTTCTTTAAATTCAGTGATGGTGGTGATCATTAAGAAATGATTTATTTATACACTTGTTTTCTAATTGGCTGACTATATTTTCAAAGCAGATATAGAAAAACTAAGAAGGTGGTACACAGAATTCCTATGTCTCTCCACACTCTTTCCGATTACGTTTTGCTTTGCCTGGTGGGTTAGTGTGTTAAAATTGGTGATTTCGTATTGATACATAACTATTGGCACAATTTATCCTTTTATGTTAGGTTCTCTGTGTGTGGTAGAGTTGCATGTGTTTTGGTACCACATACAAATTAAGGATTTTCAATTCTCTTTCCTTTAATGCAGTTAATAACCAAGCAGAAAGAAACAAATGAACATTCACTGACTTACTATATTCATTATTTAATGGGTATTTGTTAACCATGAACTTGTTCTTCATCACCAAAAATATTGCCTGACTTTACTAGTATTCACTGGAACATTCTCTATTACAAAATGATAGTTGTTATATCTTGGTGCTCTAACACGTTATTGTGTCTGCCAAATGTATGTTTGTTTTATGTTTGTTTGGTTTATGTATATTATACTGTTTTATGTATGTTTGTATATGATTTATTGTTTCTTTAGTTGATATATCTGCAAACTGATCTACACTCTTTATAAATTTATGCAATATAGCACATGTATCAGATCAATAAGAAATTTGCACATTATACCTATCCCTTTATCCTCTGGTGACACAGACAAGAATAACTAAGCAATAAAGCAAGAGGTGATAGTATGTACCTAAGGACACACCTGGCTTTCCTTATTTCCTTTCCAATATATATTTTTTGGTGGAAAATGTGTGTACTGATGTACGGAGATGGAGTTGGTGATCCTGAATCTTGAAGAACAATGATTCTAATGGAAATGCATGTATATATCAAAACTCATCTAATTTCAGATGTCACCAATAGGAAGCAATCATATGAACAAAATAAACAATTATATGAACAAAGTTTAAATATTTCATTGTTGCTTCATAGACACAAATGCAATAAATATTCTAGCATCTGTCCAGTAAGTCAGAAAGTTGTTATTCTTTCTAAATTAGAAAGCATGCTGGATTTTCTAGCCAGAAGCAATTCAAGGACACTTCACATGCTTAATGTGGCTGCGTTTCTCTCTTCATGTGGGCATCTTGAAGGAAGTTTAGTGAGAAGATGCTCCCCTTTAAAATCAGGAAGTGGCCGACATCACTCCTTCTCTGGACAGTGACAGAAAGGCCCAATTTGTCATAACCTATTCCATGTCTGGGAAACCTGTAATTAGTGGACAATGAAGTCTAAGAGAACAGTAGATTGTAGTAAGATGGAAAAAACATTGTAAGTCAAGAATCTATAGTTCTATTTGTGAGTCTGCATGATGCTGTCACTTTCCACTCTTAGAATAGTTTTTCCGTAACCTCCTTAGATCTCTGTTACGGTGTAGATATAATATGTCCCATAATTGCTTCATGCACTCATACAGGGGGTTTTGGAAGTTGTTTGAATTCTGGGTAATATATCTGGCTTGCCATTAGCAGGCGGGGTCTGAGCAGAAAAGGTGGGTCACTGGGGGCAGAGGCATGTCCTAGAAGGGTATTTCTCCCTTCCTGGCTGCTAATTTCTCTCCCTACTTCTTGCCCTCCAGCGTGAGCCCTTCCATCACACAGGGTCCATGTTTAAATCTGCTTACCATGGACTAAACTTCCAAAACACAGACAAGAATAAAGCTCTTCTCCCTAAGTTGAGGGTGTAGGGTATTGTGTCTCAGCAATGAAAAACTGAGAAAGACAATCTGAAAATCTACATTATGAAAATTGCTCTAAAGATCTAAAAATTCCTGTTTTTGAGTCAGATTTATCTACTTACTCTACTATTATTTCAATAGCTTATTTATTCATGGTGACTCCTGTTGTCAGGATAAGCAATGCTGTACATGTCACAGAAAACACATTCACCACCATTCTTAATCAGTTTCACTTAGTTACTGAGTTTCTGCTAAATAACAATCACCATGTTGGATGTTATAAAATGCACACCCCATTCCTTTTACAAAAAGAGTCAGATGCTGAGAAAAATCAACACCATTAACATTAATTAAGCTCATACAATCCTTTCTTGACTATGACTATGTATGCACTTAAATAGTTCAAAGTGAAAAACAAAACTATTGTGAAACTGAAAAAAATACTTCTGGAAACTCTAATTATATGAATAACTTAAACTTGCTTTGATATCAGGTGTTGGGTAAGATGAAAAGGGCTTCTCTCACTTGCTGAAATGTGCTTTTGAAAATATTTCTGGTCACATACATTCAGTGATACAAACATACTTTCCCATCTACTAATGCAACAAAACATCTAAACATCATGTACCTACATATGGGAAGAAAAAGAATTTTTCTTTAATGAGGTCCCAGGTAGGACTTCCTGTAGAAAATATCAATTAGTAAAAGGCAACAAGCAAAGACTTGATAACATGCAAACTTCTTCAGGGCAAGGAATATAATTTGGGAAAGGGGAGGTTTTCTAAATTAAATCTGGAGAAGCTACCTTAGACTTCAGGTATAAATAGTACTTTTATCTGAAGCAAAAGAAAGTGTGTGTGCAGAAATGTGCTGTTACAACCTAAAAAAAACAAAAACAAACAAACAAAAAAAAAACAGTGAAGTGAGGAAAGAGTTGTCATAAAGAAGTAAATCTTACCTTCTCATTGGCTCAGAGCTTCTAGTGATTTAGAGTCAACTCTTTCCTCCTGGTGCAGAAATGCTGATACCTTTACAAATGGAAATTTCCTTTAGTGATATAAGTGTGTCTTAAGAAGGATTTTAGAGCTCCTCTTCTAACATTAATTTCTTAAAATGAGAATATCAATGTTTATGCCAAAGAAACACTGTTGAGGCGGCATGTTCTGATCTTCTTCAGTCAAATTTTGCGGTTGTATTTCCTGCCCCGCATCATCTGCATTTCCTTTGCAGAATGCGCTGTGCTTCGTGAATATTATCCCACTTTTTCTCACAATCCATTCAGCTACTTATTATTATCTCCCTTACTTTATACTGAGATAACTGGAACCGTTAGTGCGTAAACTTAAGGGCAGAGGGTAATAGTCAGGCTACCCAGTTTTTAAAGACTAAAGTATATTCCCTTATAAAATAAGGGAATCAAATCCTGTAGAGTAAAATTTACATTATCCAAACTTTTACAAAGATGTCAAGAGTTCTCTTGACTCAGAACACACTTGACTGAAGGAGAAGAAAACGCACTCTCATCGAAGTAGGGTTTCATTTGCGATGAATATAATGGATCAGTTAGAGAATATGCCACATTTAAAGCAATTTATTCCATATAACAAGTTAAGCTCAAATGTAGTCTTTCATGCCAAGAATGTTAATTCGATCCTTAAAGCTCTGCCCTGATATTAACCTCAATGAGATATAAAGAACAATATTAATTTCTTTTATCTTTCATAATCAGGATACCTACTAACAAGCAGTGGAGCAGTATTTCTACCTTGTCTTTTCCTGGTGTTCATCTTTCATTTTGAAAATCATTGTGTATTTTTAAAATCACAGTTAGTTCTCTCACTCCCGGTGGGAGTTAAAGAATCAATATCCTGCCGAATCCAGCTGAGTGCGCAGGGGCAGACTGTATATGTGTGGCATTGGGTTAAAGCTGAACAGTGGGGAAGCTGTGGTCCTGGTGATAGAACCTATAAAGTCAGGCAGATCTGAGCCTGAATTCAGCCTCCTCAGCATCCTATGAGTTTGAAAGCATATTCATGTTCCATATTTGTAAGTGGAGTGATAATAGAATGTACTTCAGAGAGTTATTGCAGAGAGAGTTAACACACAGGAAGTGTATTTCTGGTACAGCATAAGGCCAATGAGTATTAATGTGTAGTAATCATTATAATAATAAAGGTAAATGATACCAAACAACCATGTCTTCAATTAAATGTCTCACTTTAGTCAGAAGACTTGCCACTTCATATCACATCTATTGTATTCACGAAGAAAAAATTCTTGGCATGGGAAGGTATATGTTTTCTCCTTCTACCCACATTAATTATAAAAAGTAATTAATTATACAGAATTCGTACTGAATTACAACATAAAATGTTCATTGGCATCAGCTAATAATTTTTAAATGACTCATTAAGATGACTTTCATTTCCAATTTGAAATTCATTTCCAACCGTTTAATGAATCATTGATCATGGTTAACAAGAAACCTTCTTTTATACCACAGATGTTTTATTCTGCTACATAAGCCTGCAAAAACATCCTCTGCTAGGCCAACTGGGAAAAGAAAAATTTGAATAGCTGGCAAATCAATGGAGGGTTTTACCTTTTCTGCCAATTTTATTAGTTTTTTATTTCTACAATTTACTGGTGCTGAAAAATATGTAGCTACTTTGATTTCTTTCATATTTACTACACATCTTCAAATACATTTAAAAGTGGTGTAACTATTTGAGAAGGTAAATGATATCAGGCTGGGGACATAGCTTAGCAGCATAAGCACCTGCCCAGCAAGCACAAGGTCCTGACTTAGAGTCCTAGTACCAAAAAAAAAAAAAAAAAAAGGAAATGATGTCTTAGTTTACCTTTGGGATATTTGATTGGTAAAAGTACTATGTCATTCAACAATAACCGCAAAGAAGGAAAAGTATTAAGTACCACATGCTAGAGTTTATATATATATGAGAGAGAGACGAGGGAGGCAGGGAGGAAGGAAGAGAGGGGGAATGAGAGGGAGAGAGAGAGGGAGAGGGAGAGATAGAAAGGGAGAGGGAGACAGAGAGAGACTCCTTCCAATTATTACATAGCCATGGCGTTGGGGGTATAGCTCAGTGGAATAAGCGCCTGCCTGGCAAGCAGAAGACTTGAGTTTGATCCCTGGTACCACCAAAAAAGAAAAAGAGAAAGAAATAAAAGAACTACACAGCTCTTATTTAGTAACTTGTAAGTCTCACGTATACGATTTTACTTCTTTATATGTAATTCTGTACTTTATTCTGGTAGACCATAAATTTCTGGGGATAAGTACAAATTCAGGACTGTCATTTAGTCGCGTTTCAGTAAGGAATTGCCGGGTGTATGCATACTTCGTGGTTGTTTGCGTAAATAGGTGGTTAGATGAGTGGAAGAATGGTCAAATGGATAAAGTAGCATTAAGTAGTTAAAAATGTGCTCTCTCTGTACGGTCATCTAGTAGTTTATGTCAACATAAATTACAAAATTAGTAAATATTAATGACCTCTTCTGCTAAACAGTGAGTTGCATTTAGAGGATACTTAGCCCACTCGCCTGAGATTTTACCTGCTCCTCCTCTCTGCTCCACTGGGCTTCCCCCGAGCACTTCAGAACAAGCTCGCACCACCCTGGCAATGTCGTGGCCTTAGGCTAAAGGTCCTCACAAAGGGCAATTTCACTACCTACTGTCTAGGTCATACCTCAGCTTTTAAATTTTGCCAAAATTATTCTTTCCCTCTCTGTCCCTCTCCCTCCTCCGCCTTTGCTTTCCTTGCATGACTCTCCTGCCCCTTCTCACGTCTCTGCTTTTATGTTGATCAGCCTGTGATTTCCATCCTCACACCCCAGTTTCTCTATGTCTGAATGCCCAGTCCACTGCTGTTGGGTTTATCCTATTATCTCTGGATTTGCCAGACACAGTAGATTGTGAGCTATGTTTGTATGTTTTGCTGGGGGCATTTTTATTCCACCTACCTACCTTTTGTCTCCTAGTAACGGGATCAGGGTATGCCTTAGGGGATGTCATTAGTACCACAGAGGAAGGGGAGCCGGGAAATGATGCGCTATTTCCTGACAAGAAACACGAAGGAAGAAATGTGGTATGCATGCGAGATGTGGAATGTGAGACAGTGGTGCATGCCTGTCATCCCAGACTCTGGGCGGCAGAAAGAAGAGCATCACAAATTAGTAAAATCCGATCTTAAAATTAGAAAAAATGCCTGGGAGTGAAGCTTAGTGCAAAAGCCCTGGGTTCAAACTCCAGTACTACATATGCATATAAAAATGAAATAAATAATTTTGTCTTATGATCTGAAGTGTATTCACAAAAAATGGCAAGTAAATTAAATATTAATAAACTCTCTTAAAAATTATAACATTTTGAAATGAAACGTAGTATGAAAACTAAAAGTTGTTTTGGAAACGTTCACATGAAGACACTAACGTAACTACAGAATTGTCATTTTTGGTTGTTTTGGGAAAACATATGTTTATTGATGAGTTAGAGATGATGCTAAAGTATGTTACTTCTTCAGTTTCAATGAATTTGCAGAAAATAATGAAACTCAACCTACTCTTTTAGTCCATGTAAAATTACCTACCAATTTGATTCATATGAGAGAGACATATTCATATAACACCAGACAGAAATATAATTAATGTCTTTGCCTTTTTTTAAAAGGACTTTGCAGAAAAGGAGAAGTCCACAGCAAACGCCCTGGAAGATGTCAAGGCAAACTTTTACTGTGAATTATGTGACAAGCAGTATCACAAGCACCAGGAGTTTGACAATCATATTAATTCTTATGATCATGCTCATAAGCAGGTAAGGCAAAGTGTGAAAATTCTTCCAATTCCTATGTGTATACTTTCTGTACATAACTGAATTTGGCTTTATTTTTTGTCATCTAAGGCTTCAACGTGGGTTCTTTTTTATGTCTTTTCTTTTTTCCTTAAAAAGATATTTTTCTGTTCATTGGGTGAAGTCATATTTTTCTTGAGATGGAGCATAAAACTAGAGGTAAACTTTAAAATGATCTTAACATAGAATGACTTTTTATCGTAGAATTATATTTATGTACATGAAGAAACCAAGAACTAGTAAAAATAGCATCATATTCAAAGTCACCAAACAAGGTAGTTGTAAAACTGGAAGCCTTAGTTAAACCTAGGAGAGAATCCATTATAAACATTGATGTTTTCTCAAGCACCCCAAGGTATAGGAAATACTAGTCCTTTGGTAAAACAATTCTTAATGAAAGGTTACATTTTGGTAAGCATATCCTCTTGAAAGGAATGAAAATTTTACTTAATAAATAAACCATTTGAAACAAGAATTCACATGAGCAAAGTTAAGTGGTAAGGGCAGGGAAACATTTCAGTTAATTCTTTAAAAATCCAATTCATATAGAGTGGTACCTCAGCTCATGAATTTAGTTGGTTCCATCATTCTGAGGAATACAGCCACAGTCATGTGCATCACCAGAGACAGAGTTCGCAGAAGGGAGCCAAATTTTGCGAAAAGACTCTGTTTGTGAATTGCTCTTGAACAGAAGTGTTTGGGAACTGAGGTATCACTGGAGGTACGTGTGTCACCAGTGTGGATACTCTATATACATTGCTGCTAATACTACCTTTTTGTCTGTAAGAGAGAAACTCATTGTCCACATCCTGCTAGATTTTGTCCTTGCTGTTTGAGGTATGGAGGCATTGACAGTGTAGGACTTAGGAGTTTTAAAATACTATTCAATAAAAAAGAAATTCTTTGGGGCCAGATCATTGCTCAGAATTGTGGAAGGTACATCTGATGCCAAATGGACCTGACACATTGGAATCTGTGAGTAAATCTTGTGTACTCTGTATTTAAATTTTACTCATATCTAAAATTTACTCATAGTGAACAAAAATCATCTGACATCATTTATTGTATCAAATGCACACTGAATGTGTGGCCTTAGACAACACACGGCTACTGAAGACACAGCTTCTATCCTTATAGAGAAGCATGTGTGTGTATTTTGCTGCATTTCTCTGATAAGGGCAAGATCAAAGAGATAAATCACTTTAGGACTGCGATTGTCAAATCTTGGTATGGGAAATAATTACCTTGGAAGACGTTAACAATACAAACTACTCATGTATTCTCATTCAATAATCCTGAGATATGTCCCAATAATTTATATTTCAAAGTGATAAAAATGAAATTTTCAAGCATATAAAAATGAGCAATTTGCTCATCACACTTCAATAATAATCTCATTTCATTTATACCACTACCTTACAATCCTACCCTCACCAATGCTGATTTATTTTGAAACAAATTCCACACATCATGTTTCATCTCAAAGCATTTCATCATGTATTGATGCCTAAAACCAAACCTATGATCACACTTAAAAATTAATATTAATTAATATTAATTAATTCCTGAATATTAATGAGTGAACTTATTTCTCTAATTGCCTCATAAATGATTTATAAATTCATGTTCCTTGAAATCAGTAGTCTAAAATCTGAACTTTTGACATGCTGCTATGTCTTTAAATTTCTTTTAACATATTTTCACCTGTAGGGATTCCCCTTTTAAAATTTTACTCCTTGAAATCTGATTCTTGCATTCAAGATTTTGCAGATCTTCCCACATTCTTTTACACTTTCCATGGTCTTCTGTGTTTCCTTTGAGCTGGTGGCTACAGAAAGAGAGATGGCCAAATTCATATTTCTGTTTCTTGCTAAGCAAAAATGTCTTAGAAAAGGGGTTGTGTCGTACCCTAATAAGGTAGATGATATCTGCTTGTCTGGCTTCATATAAACTTAAACTTAATCAGTTTATTGACATACTATCAGATTGATCCAGTCATCATTAAGTACTCACCAGTATTTTTTATGAATGCTTTTCTAACCATTATCATTCACTAAAATAAACTACCTCATTTCAATTTGGGAAAGGATGTTCCTAATTCTATAATGCCTTCATTTATTAGGTAGAAAATCTTTATAAAATGAAACTTTCATAAACATTACACCCCAAGGGACTTTATGCAGGTGATCTTCAGGTTATATATTAGGAAAAAAATACTCTAGGGATTCAGATAAATAAAAGGTGCAGAAAGGTAGCATGAATAATGATATTTGACCTTGATCTGTGTTTTCCGTGTTATTTGCACAAACATAACAATATATGTTGAAATAAAGGGCAAATGATGGATGTTATTCTTCATAGGAGAAACATAAGAAGTTCAGGTGAGGAAATAGGAAAACAGTAGGAACCTGTGGGAACTGTGGAAGGTTTAAACTACGAGGGGCAAATCATTCACACCAGATCTGCATGGCACAGCGTTCCTGGTTACTTGGAATTCTGCTTAATTAATTTCCTCTTTAATACTTTCCTTAATCTCATATCCACTGGCTTCCAAGCATGGCGATAAAGCAACTGTTTTCAATCTATTCCATCTATACATCTCTGTTTATCCGTAGACTGGTACTCTGCCTTTCCTGGGCACGGTCCTTCTTCAAGCAGTGACTGAGTTCCTGCATGTTCTACTGGGTTAGTTGTGAAAATGGATGAATTTTGTCCCAGCCTTGCCAAAGTGGCTTAATTTCAGAGAAAGACAAGTCACTAGAACTTTAAGTATTGTAGAGTTTCATGCTTAGAACACTTGAAAGGAGCATGCAAAACTAACTTCAGAACAAAAGAGAAATAAATGATCCGAATTGGAGAAATGAAGAGAAGGCAACCCTGGGGTGAAGCATAGGTCCTACATGGTAGAAAACCTACACCAAGCCCTGGGGCAGTAACAAAGTATGTTCTATACAGGAGCAAATGACTCACCATGGCTGCTAAAGCTGCCACCTCTGGGGTAGAGATACCTTCAGAAGACACCACAACCACACACATACTCCTTTTCCCCTTCTTTTGCAATGTGTCCTGTACTCATTTCCCCCCTGGATTCTCATCTTTAGCATTTTCACTTCATCTTACCCTTGAAGCACTGCTGGGGAAGCCTAACTGCACTCCCTAGCTTCAGTATTTACACGATGACAACCTTGTGTCGAGATCAGTCTTCCCAAAGTGCCACACTGATATTGTCACTTGCCTCCTAAAATTCTTCAGTGGTGGATGACTGACTGTGTTTCAAGGTCTGAACTGTTTAGCCTGTCATTCAAGATCTCCGCAGTCTGGCTTTTGCGTCCACTTCCAGATTTTTCCCCTGGAACTCCAGAATCTTCCTACAGTTTTCACAACTACCTTATGCTTTCCCACCTGCTCCTTTTGGCTCATACCTTTCCCTTTGCTTAGTTATCCTCTCATTTTGGGGCTGTATTTCAGTGTGTACATCTGCATAGTTAATGCATGGATTGACAACTTGTATATGGATGTTAGAGGAGCTGAGATTTCAGCACAAACTGTTTATGCACACCTTTTTTCAAGTCCCTTATGTTCAACATCTATTAATACTACAGAAGATTTTTGTACATGTTCCCCGCTTTGGGAAACACAAGAGTAATTAAATTTGCTGCAGACCTTGTGAAACTGCTTTCATGAGTAATGCTAAAATATTTCTGTTTAAATTCAATTTGGACCAAAATAGTTTGCAAATTAACTCACTTTTAGATAAAGCTATATTTAAAAATTCCCTTTCAAATGAAACTGAATTCTTACATAGCAAATGGAAATACTCATTAAAAGAACATATGCCAAGAAAAATTTCCCCCCAATATAATCCCAAATATGTTTTGATTCTTGCTTATTAAGAACCCTTCTTGGTAGGAATGATTATAATGACAAGATGAGGAATTTGGCCAAAAATTATTTTGGCTTAAGTCATATAAACTGTTGTCATACTTTTATTTTTCATGTGAAGTCAGATAAAATATTTGCATTCTCCTGATGACTTTCCAGTGATATGACTCTCTGGGTATACATAAAGAAAAAAAAAAACAAATTAATTCATTCCATTACTCTTCAACAGCACATATGACTAGAGAAAGTAATTTAGATTGTCTTTGCCTTTCCTTCTTCATTCATTTATGATTGCTCAGGCTCCTTCATTTTAAAAAGTGATTTTTAAAATGTTCATACTTTCCTATGTTCAATTAGTAGCTCACTCTATGTACTTAGTTATTTTACAGCAAAGATGATGTTATTCATAATTATATTAAAATTCTAGACAAGTAAGTTATTTGAAGACTAAAGTAAAAAGAGCAATAATTCATACATTTAAGTGAACTCCATTAGACACTTTACACATTTCTCCGATGTGATAAAAAAATTAATCTATCTATATGTATTATTTGTAGAAAGACATCAAAAACTGTTGAAGTCTTGTGTATTTCTCCAAAAAGGAAAAATAATAAATTTTTTAGCTTTGAGAACTTCACATGTTTGGAAACAAATTAGTTGTTTACATATTGCCTTGACCAACTTATAATTCTGTATCAATGTTAAGCATTATTCCTAAAGCAATTTGAATATGTGTGCAAATTACAATCACTTAGATAAAAATACCATAGCTCTGCAATTATTAATATAGTTAACATGTCAATAGAAATTCCTGGGAAACTGCTTTGGAGTGGTAATCCCTCCTCAGGACTGTTTGCTACAAGTACTTCATCCTGAAATGAACAGAACACATCCTCAGCTGAAGCCGAAATCTCTGCTGCCCCAGAGACATTCTGATCCACTTCGATTAAAAAAGAAACAAACAAATGAGCTTGACCTCTTTTTGACTAACCCATAAAATACCTGCAATATTGAAGGCCAAACTCACTTTCAGATCCTCCCCTGGGTTAATCCTGGGGCTTAATCCTGCTAATCTCCCCTGTTTCACAATAGTATTTATTTTCACTCAAGAGGAGCTATTCATTCCTCAAGCTTTAGATTTGGACTCCAACTGGTTCATTCTTAAAATGCTGGTTTGGATTTGATCCGTCTCTCCTTGCTCCAGATTGACTATCTAAACAAATGTACCTTTGTCATCTTGACTCCAAGAGGGCAGGAATCCACAAACTACCAAAACCGTATTGAAGCTCATTATCTCTTGCTCTTTGCTTACTGTTTGATTTAAAATTTCCCCACAAATACTGCTCAAGTTGGTCCGGTGATATATTTCAGTGCCTCGTGATTTAGTTATGAGTTTTTTGTAACGTGCCAGGGAGTGTTAAAATCCAGACAGTTATGGGCTCAGTAAGGTTGAAGAAATAAAAACTGGAATGTCTGGAATGAAGTTTCTAAGACCCATAAAATAATCCTTATCTCCCACTATGCATTCTAGAGACACGTATTACCCTGGACTCACCCAGCAAAGTTGAGACTTCTATCAGCAAAGAATCAGAAGACCAAGAGCCAAATGTGGTTTCGGACTGTAGTTCACATTCTGCTCTTTCTATGCACTGCATGCACCTTGATGAAGAGGCTTTTTGATCATAACGTTGTCTTCCAGGACAAAAGTAAATTAAACATGTACGCTCTAGTTCTTTCTTTCTCTGTGCCAAGTACTTGTTCAGCTGATGGCACTTTCAAAAGCTAGTCCATGTGTTAGAACATTATTTCCTAAGACCGTTCACATTTGATTTTTCCCTTCATTTGTGTCTTAACTCTAATGTCACTTTGTCAGCGATATCTTCCTTTTTCATCCTAGCTGGTGCAGTGAGCTGCTGTTTCTTTAAATTCTGACACCCCGTTGGCACAATCTGTGGTGGCTGGAGTCTCTCCAGAACAAATTGGTCAATATTCAGGAATTTTATGAGTTCATTGTTTAACCATCTGTAGCTTGAAATTAGCTATGGTGGGAGATCTTCCAGCATAACTAATCAGGGCTTCTTATGTTTCATTTGATATACCCACAGCAGTGATATACTGCACAAAACTCTTTATCTCTCCATATAATAAAAAACTTAGTTTTAAGTTTTTGTTTCTCATCCCCTCTTTGCCATCACTCTCATTTTATTTCACTTTGTCTTTTTGAGACAGGATCTCACTATGCAGTTCACGCTGGCAATCAACTCACTTTGTTGTCCAGGCTGGCCTCAAACTCACAGGGATTCTCCTGCTTCAGCCTCCTAAATGTTGGGATTAAAGGTGTATGCAACTATGCCTGGCTTTAGTCTCACTTTAAAGGAAAGGACACTGTTAGTTCTACCAGTCCTCTAGAATCTACAGCTCAGCCTGGTGCATAGCAACAATACCGTGAATATATTAATAACGGATGCTTTGAAGGTAAGCTATTCTACTCTGCCCTACATCATCTCCACCTATCTCTGATTAATCACAACTGAAATTATCTATTTCAGAATTTCAGAGTGAATACTTCAGTGGAAAGAGATGGAATCTCTAGTATCAAATTCTTTATCATTATTGAATAAAAGTTGCACAAAACCACATTTTTATAGTTTAAGAAAATGCTTCATCCCATATTAATGCGGATGTTGTGCACCAGTGTGAAAATTCTAGATTTAATTACATTGGATTTTGCTATTCTTCATGGACTTTTAAGAAATCCATTAATATGATCAACGTTGTGACTTAGAAAAGTAATTCTAAAAGCAGTTTAAAGCTAGTGTTTAATAGTTAAATATGTAAGTATTTGCACATATCACAAAGAAGAGAGGTTAAACCTGTGGCCAGAAGGCATTTAAGAGTCCAAGAGAGATAATGTGATTTTTGAAAGTAATGACGGAAAGGGAAGTGAACACGTGTATCTATCTATGTAGATATATAGGTAGATATTCACATACTTCTCATGTTTTATATCACTCACAACCAGCTAAATATAAATTTGTGGTAATTTGAAAAATAAATTGTCAAGTATGAAAACAGAAATACTGCCCCATGTTGACATGACATGGAGAAATAGCCCTTCTGAGAGTGTAAAGTGTTTCAGTGTTTTTTGGTGATCCACACTGGATTGTTTATCAGAGATCTTAAGATGAATTTTCCCAGGAACTATTCCACTCCACCCATGTTTTTGGAAAATAATCAGATGAACCCTAAAGATGTGTGCACAAATTTATTTAAAATAGAAACATACTGGAAATAACAAAAACAGAGTAAAAGAGAACAGCTACATTATGCCACATGAATTGGAGTAATATAAGAACCAAATTAGGTGCAGATTTGTATTTCATTTGAAATTTAATATTGAAAAGTGATGCTTGCAGCCAGGCATGGTGTACACAGCTGTAATTGAACCATTCGGGAGCCTGGGGAAAGCAGATGAAGAGTCTCAGTCCAGCCTGGGCTAGAAAGTGAATTTCTTTTCCTAGCCTTAGCTATATACTGAGTTCCTGTCTCTAGGGAAAATAAAGTGATGGTCAGTTATTTTCCACATTAAAATCAGGAAATATTAAAGTGTAAAACTATAAGTAAAAATGTTGAATGATAATTTGGTTTAGAGCATTTCAGAGAAGTTTCTGTTACTACCCAAACATAAACTTTTAAATAACAATCAAAACATGAACTGTGGTCAGGCTATATTTAATATTCTGTCTTCCTATATTTTCACTTAATACTGTATCTTGACAGTTCATAGATATCTGTATTTTACTGCCTAGTTAAATGAATACTTTTAATTGTTTAGTATGCAGGTATTTCTTGAACTGAGCTTCTTATTACTACTACTTTAAATTTTTCTTTTCTTTTTTATTGTACAACTGCCTATTTCCAGAGTAAGAAATCACTTAACTCTTGTGATTTTAGAATGTATTATTGCTTATTATTCCTCTATCCCTGAATTATTTGCCATATATGAGGAAAAAAGTCTCAGTCTGAACACATTTGAGAGTGAGATAACCGGTCAATTCTGCCCCCTTTCACCTTTGGAATCATCTCTAGTGTGGTCTTATATCGTTCTCCTTCAATCAGGCCAGCTGCAGAGCTTTAGTTCTTGCAGTTATTACCATCACTTTGGGAATGCCTTTGCTTGTCTCTGAGGTCGTGTTCCTTGCTTCTGTCTTTTACTGCATGCCTCGTTTCCTTGATCTATCCCTGTGTCCTATCTCTGCTTTTGGTGGATCCTCTCGTTAAGAAACTCTATGAAAAAGGACACCTGTGAGAAAAAACTCTGGGACCTTTTCCATCAGGAAAAGCCAGTGTACTTACAACGCTCTCCTGCCTGATTTATTTTTCAACAGGATTGCAGCTTTTAGCGTTACTCCTGGAAGATTATATGCCGTCTCGAGTCTGTACCCTTTCTCTCTGAAAAATCATAGGCTTTTCATCATTTCTTCCTACAGTACAAATTATTTAGTGTTTTCTGTGTCCCAGACAGTGTTCCAAATGCTGGGGATATGGCATGAAGAAATCAGTCAACCAACTCCATCACCATGAGCATAAAAATGTGTGTGAAAGTGAGAGAAAACAGAAAATTAACATGTAAAACAAGAAACAATATAGAATCTATTAGTTCTATGTACATGCCACATGCAAAGTTTGGGAAGCAGAAACCTTAAGACACTAACATTCTGTAATCACTTGTTTTTGTAGGAATCATGATTCGAAAGTATTTCGTGAGAACTTTCCATTTGGAAAATCATTTCATTTATGACTCTCCTACTTTTTCTGTTCTTCTTCAAAATACTTTTATTTGAATATTGCATAGCAAGTTTTAAACTACTTAAATGTATCATTCTGCCTGCTATTTGTAATGGTTTGGATTTTTGCATCAAAATTCTAACAGATTTTCACAGTTTATCTTCCAGTTTTTCATTGGATATTTTTCCAAAGTGTAAGTTTGCATATATGTGCATGCACACATGGAGGAACAGAGAGAGGGATTGTCTTTATCTAGGATTTACAAGCTAGATGCTGTCCCCAGATATCATGTCATACTTATTCATTCTTATTTATAACTGATGGACTGAGAATTTGTTTGCAAGGTGTATGTGCATAGGTTGGATTAGTCAGATAGTAGGCTGAAATATGTACTAAGAGGACAGTTAGTAATTCATATTTTTCAGTGGGTGCCTTCCAAGTGTCATCGTGTATAGATCTTTTAGAAACCATAAAAGAAAGGACATTTGGAGTCCTGCCAGTGGGCACAATTTTATTTAATCTTATTTTAAGTGGTTTTATAGCATGGTCCTAAGCTGTATAGAACTTAAGCAATCTTCCTGTTTGGGAGCTCAGCCTCCAATTTTCCTGTTCTAACTCCCTTAGTAGAAGATTGCTGAATTCATGTCAGCGCCTCTTCAGCTCAGCTTTCTGGTATATCCCCTCCGTTATGTTTGTATATTTCCCCCTTTCCCCTCCTCCATCCCTCCCTGTCTGTCATTCTGTCCCTCCTCTTCTTTCCCTTTCTCCTCCATCCTCTCCCACCCCTCCCTTCATCCCCCCCACCCTCTCTCTGTCCCCTCTTCTTGCTCTCTTTTTATTGAACAGTACCAATTTTGCTTCTCAACAAATGGAACCAATGCTACTTTCCTCAAAGTCAAGTGATGAGCAAATGAAAAACACATCAAATATGCTAACCTAGTGCTGCCAGGTAGTGACTCAATAGAGCTCAGTGGAGTACATTTCACATGATTCATTTTCCAATATAAGCTCAAGGACCATTTCTCAAGAATACTACATGAAGGATTCTTTCATATAAAAGGAGGCTAAACTGCGGGGATTTATTTAATCTCTGAATTTATGAATGTATGAATTTGTTGGTGACTGGAGCTTTCATCATTGAATTTACTCTTAAATTTGAATAAGCAATACAGAAAAAGTGGTACTGATTTAGATCTCCAGCGCCCTAACCTGTAGTCAGTCTGTTCTAGTTACCTTTTAAACAAAACTTAGCAACTTTGTTATGATATATGTCAGTGGATGTCACAAGAAATATCTAGCAGACTGTTGTTTCTTTAACGATGTATAGTTTTCCATTTGCAGATCCACAACCATTTTGCCAGCCAATTTTGTAAGTTTTCCAGCTTACATTCTAGTTCTCATGTAATTTTTGTCATTAAAACTTAATACTAAGTGAAATTACACTGAACTGCGGCTCCTCTCATGCAGGTATTCCAGACACACAGATGGCTGGAATGTATCACCCCTCTCATCTGCTGTGTACTGCATATCAGTTCGGTGTCTACACTGAATAACTTTCTCCTTGTGACACTGTAAATTAACTACTTCTGTTGAAATAATAGATCATAGCCATTATTTAAACAAAGCTAAAGCATTGCCCAGCTGTGGATTAGGCCTAAATTTATAACTAACAGAGGTTCATGATGAAGCCAAAGGGGAAAAAAGGGGACTACTTCACATCTATTTTTGTTATGTTTTATTCTATGAAAAAGTACATTAAAATCTCCTAAGGAAATAATAATAGAATAACAAGTTATTGCAATGCGTATCATTATCTTTGAAGTAGTTTCTCCAAGTACAAGACAAACCAAAGTGATTCTTACAAATTAAGAAGATAAAAACTCAAAAATGTCTTCCCAACCAAGATATACTAATAGCATGAACAAAACAAGTTAGAATATTATTGACATATTTTTAAAATGACATAATATGTTATTCAGGGAACGATTTGAGCCTCTCCCTATTTCCTATTACAGCGTGTGTGTGTGTGTGTGTGTGTGTGTGTGTGTGTGTGTAACTTCTCACATAAGTAAAACCATGCAATATTTGAGCTTCTGACTTATTTCATTACACATTATGTTCTCAGGTATTGTCCCCTTACCTAAGAATTTTCAAGTTTATCTTTCTTTATGGTGGTGTAGTACTCTACTGTGTATAAATATTACATTTCCCTTATCCGTTCATGCACTGATGGACATACACAGTTTCCAAGATTTAGATATTCTAAATTATGTTGCTATCAATGTGGATATGCATGTATCTCTGTAATATAATTTTAACTCTTTGGGGAGGTTACCTGGAAGGGAGGAAGCTGGATAAAATAGAATTGTTATTTTTACTGTTTTGAGGAATCTTCTGATTTCTACAGGGTTTGCACTAGTTTATATTTTTCCTGACAGTATAGTAGAATTCCTTTTCCATTTGTGGGGAGGGAAAGGAGAGGAAAGGATTAAAGTGATCAAAATATGTTCAGTGCATTTGCCAATTCCTGAAAATGAACATAGTCTGCATCATTAATATGCACTAAAATGTAAACCACCAAAAACCAGAAACACAGTGATAAAGCACAGGACTTCTGTAGTTGTACAAATAACACGATTTGTATTTTGAGGAAATAAAATAAAATAGGATTTATTACACTTGCAATAATTCAGCTTCCAGTCCTGCCACCTTAGCTTTCAATGAAGTGTCCTCTGAAGTAACCTGTGTTAAATCATCAGAGAGACGACACAGAGTATTTGGCCTATAATTATGAACAGATTTTATTGGCAAATGACATGGTCAATGCAATTGATGTCAGGCAAAGTCATGTTTAATTTGTGAGCTACCTGAGCTTCTTCCTGAATTCAGTATGAACACAACTTCTCCTGAGAAATAGCTAACATTTTATTCACTAGAATATTTGGAAGAAGCATATAGAAAACATTCCTTGGACAGAAGCCACAACGATTTCTGAACTTCTTCCATTTCCTTGAAGCTTTACTTGTTGTTGATTTGTTGGCAGATTTCTCTTTTCTCCTAAAAATACTGTCTTAATTACTTTTCTCCTTGCTGAGACAAAATACTGGGACACCCAAAGTTACAGGAAGGAAGGTTTGTTTAGCTCACAGCTTGTAGAGGTTTCAGTCCATAATTGGTCAGCTCCAAGGCAGGGTGACTTCTCAGAGGAGAATTGTTACAGCAGGCAGGAAGTAGCAAAGCAAGAAGCAGGAGTGTATCTAGACTGCTGGGATTAGGGTGGGACCAACCAATCAGTGGACTGATTAAGCAGTTAAAAACCCTTAATTCCAGCATTACACACTGTAGATTGAGTTACCTGCAGAAAAGCCTAAGACTGTATGAGTCTTTCGGGGACACCTAGACACAAACAATAACAAATGCAATGACTTTAATATGGCCAAACTATGCTAGATTGAACAGCTTTCACTCTTCACCACTTCTTCATGGGTTCAATCGGGTTGTCAAAGAGAAGGTGGAGGCTTTTTCCAGTATATATTATTTCATCATTAGAGTGAGGGTGCAGTAGTGCTTCCTTGTGGTTTATGTTCATCTCCTACAGACCAATGATTAAAACCTATTATTATTTTGTTATTGGAATTTCTATATTTTCTTTTGTGAGTTTCCATTCACATACTTTGGTAATTTGCCAAATTCAGTGATTTATCTCATTATTGAGTTTTAGGAATTCTTTGCATACTGTGCGTATAATCCTTTATCATACATAGGATTAGCAAAGATGTTCTCCCAGACTATGCTTTGTCTTTTCTAATTTTTGGAGTCTTTTCAAAGCAGTTTTCAAAATTTTCACAAATTGCTTTTTTTCCTCTGAAAAAATGTTTTTGAATCGTCATACATAAGAAATTTTGCATTAGGGCTGGGGATATAGCTCAGTGGAGTAAGCGCTTGCCTAGCAAGCGCAGGGTCCTGAGTTCAATCCCCAGTACCGCAAAAAAAAAAAAAAAAGAAAAAAAAAAAGAAGAAATTTTGCATTACACAAGACAGTAAAAATTTTATATATTTTTCTAAAAATTTTCATACTGTTGGTTTCTATAGCTAAGTCTGTATAGATCTGATTTTGAACATGAACTGTCTATTTCTTCTTGACTCAGTTTCTTTTCCTATAGCTGTCTTTCCACTTCATATATGTTGCCTACATTGTTGGCATAAAACACACAACTTCCCTATCACGCTTTTATTACTCCCCGTTTCATTTGCTTTTGGTGGTGAATATCATCTATTTTCTGCAGTAAATCAATGTTGTTGATCTTTGGAAAAACTAACTACTTTTACTTATCATTTCCTACCATTTTAAAATTTTATATTTTATGGATGTTTTTCTACTTTGATATTTATAAAACACTCCTTACTTTGTGCTTGATTTGTCCCTTTTCATCTCACAAGCTCTTCACCAACACCGAGGCTTTAAAGTAATTACAACAATGGATTTTCTGAAGTAATTCTATAGGGTTACCAATACATCTGTGCCCTATTTCATAGGTAAATGTCATTTGATTTGCTAAGAAAGTAATTATGAATAGAAAAATAAATGCATAGTACATCTTTCTGAATTGAAATCTTTTCTTTTTTTGCACAATGTTGTTCAACCACAATTTAAGATTTTCTTCTTCAGTATTGATGTGGATACTTAGACCCCAGTATGTGGTTCCAAGGCATACTCATATGGTTTGGTCTCCTCACAAAAGAGATGACACACTGAGAAGTCCACCTCAAGGCAGAAATGGGCTTCTCTTTGGAGGGTAAGCTAGTTTTGTATCTACCCAGTGCATACATTTAAGTAAACATTTTGCAAAATGGAATGTGACTGTATGACTTTTAGACATAATGTCATCACTATAGGCCAAAAGTGAACTGAATTATCACTTTTAGCTATAAATCCATCACAGTAAATTATCTTTACAATTTTTAACCTAAGAAATCTAACTTTTTTGTTCATATTCCAAGTTAAACTAAATGTATCTAGATAATCTAATTGCCTTCCTTTCATGATAAGAGTATTAAATATAAACTAATTGAGGACTATATAAACCTAAAGTTATTTCCTTTTTAAACATTATTATACTGCAGTATTCCTTTACCTTTTTTCCGATTGCTTTTACTGTGGTGAATCCTTTTGATTTCACAATAGCCAAATGGGAGAAAGTGTATTAAAGGACCAATACTCAATGCTGAAAGTGTTTGAGGACTTTGAGAATCAAACTAAACCTTAACTCTATATTATATAATTTATTTAATCCCCTTGGACAGTAAATGCTACTGATTTTATAAGATTTTCATGAAAGTAAATACCATAATGATATCTCTTGATATAGTGCTTGATCCAATATATTATACATATAATAAAATGTTTTTTAGAATCTGCATGTAGTAGAATCTTTACCTTCTTTTTCTTTATCTATGCGTCAGTGGTCCAGCTCATCAAACATCATCAAATGACAATCCTGAAACAAAAAGAGATAACCAAAAAATTTATTTATTCTACCAGAATTTTCTTTCTAGTCTGTCAAAAAGAATGACAGAGGTATAAGAATCTAAAATTCAAAACACTGCATTAAGGAAAATCTCAGTCAAAAAAATTGGAAACTGAATTGAGCAGATACTTCTCCAAAGGAAATAAAAATGGTCGTAAAGTAGATGAAAATATGTTCGTTGTCTTTACTCAGGAGAGAAAGTCAAATCAAAACTACACTGAGATTCCATGTCCTCCCAGCCAGATGGCTGTCATTAAAAATATATAAAATAAAAATACTGGTACAGATGCAGGCGAAAAGGAGCCCTTCAGCAGGTGGTGGGCAGACAGATGGATACAGCCACTATGGAAATCAGTATGGAGCCTCCTCAGGAAACTACAAATAAAGTACCATATGATCTAGCTTTACCACTCCTTGGTATATATCTTGGCATACACCTAAACACTACTGTAGAAATAACTCCATTCTCATATTTATCACCAAACATTTCATAGTAGGTGAGGCAGGGAATCAGCCTCAATACTATAAATGGATGAGTGGATAAAGAAACGTGTAGCCTCTGTGCACAACAGATTAGCATTCCTTCCTAAAGAACAAAATTTTGTCATTTGCAGGAAAATAGATGCAATTGAAAATCATCATGTTAAGCAAAATGTGCCAGAATCAGAAAGACAAGTATTGTTTGTTTTTCTCCATATTTGAAATCTAAAAAGAAAGACTTAAAATTAGAAGAGCGGCTCAGGATATAGCTCAGGGGCATAAGCACCTGCTTGGCAAGCACAATGTCCTGAGTTCAATCCCCGGTACCACAAAAAAAATATATATATATATAGTTATTAGACAAGATGAAAAGGGTAGGAGGATAAGAAAAATTAATGGGAGGAAGAATATGACCTAAGTAAGTTATATACATATATATGCATGTATGAAGTTTTTAAGAATTAAAAAATTAATCTAAAGAATATTTGTGTATAAATCATTTGTAAACATCAACAGATGTATGAGTGTATTTTAATTTTATACACATATTATACTATAGTCAATGTTTCTTCATAAAGTAAAAACAAGAAGATAATAAAAACAAAATTTTCTGCAAAGTAATGCTGATAAATATGGACTAACTCCATAAGGGAGGTCTGAGCAAATCTCAGCCTTTATGGAATTCTAAATTCGATACATTATTAAGGAAACATGAACACATTTTAGATTCAAACCTGAAATGCTAATGCACAGAAAATGTGAGCAATGTAAAAGCTGCATTTTACAAAAACTTTTTGGGTCCAGATATATAATTGAAAAAAGTAATATAAATTCATCAAAATAATAAAAGTAATCACCTGTTCTTTAGGATAGCTATTTAAAAAACAGTAATGAATATTCAATGTAGTCTTCTTTTATGACAAAATCTGATGATCATCTTCTCTTGGGCCAAAATATTTTTTGAGGAGTGCAGCAAGTGGCCAAACAGAAATGAAATAGTTTTGTTTGAATGGTTCCACCTGCTTTTGCACTCTAAAACAATGTTCAAAAATAGGTACTCGATGAACATTTATTTAAAAAATAAAGTCTATTACAATTTAAAAATTAGAAAAGAGAAGCTTTTACATATTTTGAATCAAAGCTGCACTTAAAGACCAATTGCATCATGAATGCTTAAATCCAAACATTGTGTGCATTCTCAGAGCTGACTGCAAGTTTTGCTGCCTCTCAAATGCACATCAAGTTTGATGTAAGTGTAATTGCATTTCCCATTAATTTGTCCCTCAGACAAATTCTTTTTGTTGTTCAGACTTAAAATTTAATTTAAACCAACCAATGTTTATTTAGCCTTTATCATTTGAAAAGATCTTCCTGAAGTGATTCAAGAGGGAAGACAGACTGAGCTATATCTTTCAGGAAGCGCAGCTGTCCTGAGTTCATTTGTAAAACAGATAATTGCTTAGGTAAACGTAATGCTGTCTAGAAAGGAAAGGCAAGAATTCAAAAGTAAGGCAAATGTAGACTTAAGTCTAGTATATTAAGTCAACTCTTACGAAAGTTGCAAAATCTTCATAGTGACTGGAGAAAGAAGATCAATATACAATTCCCTAGCGTACAGTTACACTCACGTACACAGACCTGAGAACTGATTCTCTGTACAGATAGTTTCAAGTGGAACTTTCCAACTGACTCGGTGCACATGTAACACTCAGTAAGCCACTGAGTATAATTGAAACTTTGCATTTCTTATAATCATTTCTAGGCATTAATTATATTCCTTTCAAGGCTTTCATTCTTCTAAACTACAGAGACTTTGATAAAATACACTCATAGGTGTTAAAATGAAAACATATAAAGTAATTTTAGTTTTATAAAATCATTTCTTTAATGTCTTAGAGTTGGTACTAGCATGTAAGGAAATGAACATGGCATATATTGGTAAATTTTATCTCATCAAATATATTTTTAAATTCCAGTTTAACATTCTGATCAGTAATTTTAGAAACTTTCCATCTTCTTTTTAGGGTTAGAGTATTATGCTTTAATTAGTATAATTCTTAAGTTTTAAACCTAGTTTTTAGATTTATATGCTAAACACGAGCATGTAGTTTGATATTTCTGATGATAACAATGTAGTGCAGAAGTCTGCAGAATGCCAAGCCTCACACTGAAATCTGTGACTTTACTAATGTGCAGTCAGGATTTAGGAATGTTATGTTTGTTTTTCTCACTTTTAATTCTTATCTGTGATTTATGATTCCAATACCAATTTCATTTATCCCATACAAAAACATAATCATGAAAAAAATTAGATTGGCTCTGAAAATGTATATTATATAAATATAAATAACAATGACATTTGTAACTCAATATTATATAGGACTTACAACTTGTAAGTATGTTCTTTAGAATATAACGTACAGTATATTCCCATGAAGTTACTGTTCATAGATCTGGGCCTTAGTCATTCGCAGATTTTTTCTCAAAATTTAACTAATAATTGTTCACGAAACCTCCCTGTATTTCAGTGTAACCACAAATACCTTCCTCAATTGTTCTAGGTTTGCAAGTAGCCAATCTGAGAACATTATTCAGTTCTCCTTGCTTCCGATTAGCTGCTTCCCTGTGACCCATCTCTGACAAATGCGCCAGCATTCTACTATCCTAACAAGCTGTTGTAGCAATCTTGAGTGTTCTTGGTTTGTTCTTCTTAAAGCCCTAATGTCCCTAAAATGCTGCTAATATACCCTGTACCTTCTAAGGCTTTATTAATGTAATAATTATATTAAGTTAAATTGCATAACTGTGGGATACATAGCATATTTCAGGTTTAAAATATAAAAATGGGCATTTAAAGGCATTTCTCTGACCATATCTGAAATTCACAGTTTTTCACACTTGTGGGTACTCTAGGAACCCCTGTGAAGTTTGGGTCTGCTGTAGGTCAATCAAGACTGTGGGAGTAGCTAAATACATTGAAAAGATGACACTTTCAGAGTTATAAAATTTAATTTTAAGCTCAGTACCAGTCACCGTTGAGCTTTGTCATTTCAGTCACATAGCTGGAGCATACTAGATCCCTTCCATTTCCTCAGACATAAAGAGTCTCGTAGATCTGCCCCACTCAACAGCTTGGTAAATTAAGTGGAGGGAAATGCATCCCATATATTTGCAGGAAAAAATTTCCTTCCACTCATCTTGATTTTCTAAACAAATCCATTCATTCAGTGTCTTACCTCTCGGCCATAGGAACAGGAATAAGAACATTTCTGCCATTTTAAGGAACTGGGATGAGGCAGTCAGCGGCTGACAAATGTAAGTAGAACATGCCATCTTTGGGCTGTTTCAGAGATGCTGGACAACAGAAACTGTCTGCTGTGGAGCTTTTCAGCTATTCAGTGCATGTTGATTACCACTGGCATTACACAACGTTCTATGGGGCAATCGCACAAAAAACTATAGTATACGATTGCTACTTTCAAGGCACATACAATCCAGGCAGAGAGGTAAGTCAACACAAGTAAACTGGTATTTGAATAAAGGATTGAAAGCAATTTATGAAGGGTCACAGTGAATGATCTATTAATGTAGAAATGAGGACTTAAAAAGTACCGGTCCCTCTCACAAATACTGGAGATCTAAGCATAACTCTGTAGTGAGAAGAATCTCCAGATGGGAAAAAGGTATCTGAAATCAAAGGACACTTGCAGTAGAGTGGGGATAACAGGACAGGAATGATTGTTAAGCAAAGCGGGAGGAGATCAAAGCTCAAGTAAGGAAAATTTGGGAAGAGAAACAGAACTTTGGAACCAAAACTCTTAATGAAAGCATGTTTATTGAGATGCGAATTCTGAAATAGAAAGGAGAAAGATTAAACTTATACTTTTATCCTTCTGATTTTAGGAATTGTTTAATAAGCATGCAAGCATAACTCATGAAGCTGTAGAAGTTTTCCAAACTTAGAGTTATGATCTATGCATGAGACATAACTCATTCACTGCTAATTAAATCATTTTAGTGAGTTTCAACTAATATGCTCCAAAAGAGGTATAGCATAACAGAAACTAGTACAATGCATTGCATATTGTGAGGACAAGCTTTATTTCAGGAAGTCTTGCTGCAATGTAATATGTGTGTAATATGAGAGAAATTATAAAGTGGATTTCTTTCCTTGGGGTGTAATAAAAAAATCCAAAATATCACTAAACTGGAGACTCTCTAAATCAAAATGCTGTCAAGAGGAAAACCGCTCCATTATAGTTTTCTGGGGTAGACTTGTATTGGGGTGCCAGCATAAGACCTTGCCTTTCCCCAAGGTTTTGCAGGAGACCAGGATCACAACAGAGCAGTAACTCAACGATGTTGATCAAAGGCTTGAAATTCAAACCAGTGGAATTAAACTGGTCAGAAAAGTGAAGATATCTCAGTGATGTTGAGTGTGATTCAAAGTGAGAACCTAAGTTTTCAGACTAGGGCAAGATGATTATGTCTTTTAAGAACCTTTTTTTGTTGTTGTCAAAAACTTTGATTGTATTCTTAATAGATGATATTTATGTATATTTATGGAGCAAAGTGTTATGTTTTGATAAAAGTTTAAATTGTGGATAGTCAAATCAAGTCAATCAGTCTATTCATCATTTCAAATATTAACCCTTATGATTGTAAATCTTTGATTATTGAGAATATTTCCACCATTGAGCTTCAGTTGTGCCTTCTTGTACCACCTGTTGTTCAACTTTGTGGAGACACACTGTAAATTTAATTACCTTTCTAAAAGAAGGAGTTTTATCTATTTAAAAATAGTTACTATCACTCGGGTCCATTTTGGTTTGTATATGAAGGTTAAGTCAGAAAGCACCAGAGGCTCTGAAGATAGTTAAAGGCAATATATTCAATTGCTTGAAGTTGTAATCATGGTAAACAACTGATCTTCACAGTACACTGGTGAATCTGAGGGTTCCCATAATGTAAGTGTATGAATCAGCAGAAGCCAGAACATTTATTTCTCTTGTAGGTCAATTTAGCAGACTGTACTCCATTATTTTTGAAAATCTTATTAAAATATTGGCATTTTTCACATAAATTTCCTTACATATGTTCTCTTCTTATTCAACTGTTGTTTACTATCGGGAAATCACACTCCCACATTGGGAAATGAAATCTAAATACTCAAAATAAATCTTTCTTCACACTATGAATTTGTTATTATGTATGAAATAAGGACGAAATAAAAATATATTGCTTAAAAGTATCTTAATAGAATAAATTTTAAGTATTACTATATTTTAAAAGGAAGTGCAGTGTTAGACAATACTTTATAAGTGATCATATGCAATTTATAAATATGAGATTTCTGTGCATAAATGTAGCTTTCCATAGTCATCTTCTAGTTAGCATTGTCCTATCAGAACCTAACAAATATTTCTAGCTTAAGTATATGCTTTGGCACCCTGGTTTTGTCAGTTAATTCTGGAATACATTTAGAAGGGACTTATCCATCAGATTCACTCATAATCAGGAAAGCTTTGTTTAGGATTGTCCATACAAAGCACGGAGGGGAGTAAAAGACCTTCTCACTTTTCTTTTCTTTTTAAAGTTGATTGACTGCTGGCGTACTTCTTAAAGTTATTTTAGAGAAAATCATTGTATAGTTCTTTTTGCATCTCTCCTTTTCCCCTCACAAATCTTGCTATTCATGCTTTAGAACCAGATTCTATACGTACTGACCTCCTACTTGGTATAGAGTTGACATATTTTTGTTATATTTTTGCTTAGAGTCTTCATTTTGAAATCAGTGCATCTCAGTTGATTTTTTTGTTTACTCTGAATTTTTCTATACTTGCAGAGTCATCTTTGCTTTCTGCTTAGAATATTAATACTGAACTATATTCTTAAGCTTGAAAGGCAGAACATAATTTCTTGCTGAGCATTTCAATTTTTCTATTGTATTCTACTGTACAAGTGATTTATTCCCTGGTTTTGAGAAGATAGTCCTCTCTTATTCCAAATGGTGCTTAGCTTACTTTTCTAAGGATGCAGTAGGTTTAGCACATTTTAGTCCATTCTTAGGCAGGCTTTGTTTTCTGTTTAGCTTGTCATTGCTGTTCTAGGCGATGCAGCATCTGAGGCACACTCTCAACCTGACTGGTCACCTCCCGCAGACCTTTTGGTTCTTCCTGGCTTTCTCCCACCTGCCAGTGTCTACACCTCTGAATCTGAGTCCTGGGTTTTTTTGTTTTTTTTTTTTTTGGATGCTTCTGTTCCATGGGCCATGGAAGACTATTTTCCTCTTGTGATTACAAAGTTAGAGACTTCAGCCTACCTCTCCCATATCCTTACACTGAGTATAAACATGCCAATCTTTTCCCCATTTATGCAAGAATTCTGAGATACAGGTTCCACTCCATACCCCAGTGCCTTTCTCTGAAGTGAAATTTCAGTGGTTCACTTGAATTAAATGGCTTAAATACAAACCCATGATAGACCTATTTTCTGTATCTTTCTCCCTACCCACTGCCGGTATTTCCTGACCCTTCCAAATATACTACTTACCCCCAAACCTTTGCTTCAGAGGAAACTTCATTAATATTCCTGGAGTTATAATCCTCCCTTTTATAAAGCAGAAAACACATCTGAACTTTGGAATAAATAAATATATACATAGATCTTAACTCATAGTAGAGCCTTTAGTACTACTGTACCTCATTAGAAAATGTTGCCTTTTACTCCACGGTAACCTTTCCCTGATATAATTTTTTTCTTACACTATCTCAATAGGATTAGATGTTTCCCAATATTACATCAGGAGTTACCAAAGTAACAAAACTTGAGTGCTGCCTGTAAAATTTACACATTTTTAGACATTACACACATTTTTCCTATAGTATTGTTTTAATCACTACAAACATTGTGCTTCTTTTCCCAATGTGCTATTAGCAGATTCACCCACTTCTTTTCATCAGGCTACTTTCCACTCATCCTGTGAAACTCCATTTATACCTCTGCTACAAAGCTTGTTCTGATCATCCAAACTTCGAAACTCCCTTTCCTTTAAGCTGCTTAAGTTCCCTTATTTATTTGTATCAAAGCACATAATCTACTAAGCTAATTATCTGCTTCTCCCATTAAGAAGAGCCTGAATGAAATGGACAGGATTATCTATTATTGCAACCCACGAAACTAGAACATTTCTTAGCGCATGAAGCTCAACTGTATGAACAATGAAACTTATGAATCGTCAGAAAGACATAGGCTATTGCTAAATTTCAAAGAGATTTTAATGGACTGTGTAGCTATAGGATAGTACTTACTATACACACTGTCTCAAATGGACAAAGTTGATTACATCCCTTCTCATTTAGAACCCTTACTTTATGTCATTTACCATATTTCCTGCTTTGGCTGGGGATATAGCTCAATGGCGCAGATCTGCCTAGCAAGTGCAAGGTCCTGGGTTAAATTTCTGGTACCAAAAATAAAACTGTATTTCCCTGCTTCTGATATATGAATAGTATTAAATTTGGTGGTTATTAATCTGTGTATTTTTTGTTTTTACTTTAGATACAAAGAACCTTTCAGGTCATTTATGCTCTGCTCAGCACTAAAAGACAACTTAAAATAATATATTTGAATTGCTACTTAATTTCATCTTAACTAAAAGCAATGATAAATATATCTCAAAGTGTGTAGTATTTCCAAAGTTCTTTGGTGTTAAAAATCACATTTAATTTATTTATATTGGTATGTTGCTAACAATTTATCACTTAAATCATACAGTATTGATCTCCTAAAGGTTGCTATTTAAAGCTTACTAATTTGGTAAAGAGTTAGATAATGTTCTCTCCTTACCTTTTAAATAACCACAGGTTGCAGCACTGTTGCAGGAGAGAAGTTTAAATGATCAAATGTCACTGAACACAGGTGGGCGATGGCTTTTGTCTTACAGCAACTAATTCTCTTTTCATGTCAGCTCACACAGTTCTCCATTTTAAACACACACATTTTTATGTAGAGTAGTGGGCTTTATTTCTAAAAGCTGCAGCTGCCACACTTGGAACATTTTCTTTATGGCAAAGAAAGCAAATACATCAGCAGTTTCAGTGTTTGGAATAGTAAGTTTGGAAAAATTATGTTTATTTCAATCAATAATATCTATTACTTGAATCAAAATTATCTAAGTAATATCTAGTCAATAGAGCAACAATTCTTTTATACCTAATCACTAGATAAACTTTGTCATTAAATGCTGTATATAGAGGAGTTACATTTGACACTTTTTAAAGTAAATATTATTCTACATTTAAATAAGCAAGTTAGTCTCCTTTAAATTGTAAAACTCTTTAGGACATTTCATTTCATAGCTGTTAGCAGTAGCCAAATCACTGTAAACTGTCTCTTCACATTGCATTGTTGAAGAAATTGTAGAAACACATTTTCAGACTTTAGTATTCAGAACAGCAGAAACAACAATACTGCTCAGTGGGGCATATTTTGTCACTGCATTTGTGTACTGATGATTTAATTTTTCCACAAGAGTTCCAACAAAAACATGCAGACCTAAAATCTACATTGCTTTGGGGGAAATGTAAGCTACTACAACCACTGTGGAAATCAGCATAAAGATTCCTCAAGAACCTAATCCTAGAAGTTCCATGTAACCCGGCTATACTCCTTCTAGGTGTCTTCAGGAAAAAGTTAAAATTATCATATTACAGTGATAGACGCACATCCACATTTACAGCAACACAATTCATAATAGCTACATCTTGGAAGCAACCTATGTGGCCGTGGACAGATAAACAGATAAAGAAAATGCAATGTTTGCCCACAATGGCGCACTACTCGGCCTTAAAGAAAACTAAACGTGAGTCATTTGTAGGAAAATGGGTGCCTCTTGAGACCACAATATTAAGTGAAGTAAATCAGACACTGAAGCTTAAATAGTTTATGGTTTCTTTTGTATGAGAAACACAAAGCATAAGTAAAGAAAAAAAATTTTAAAGATAACAAGACAGAGGGAGATAAATCTTTCTCAAAGGAGAGGAAGATCAAGAGATTAAGCACGGAGTATAAAAGGCATAAAAACAAGCACGAAAATGTGTTAAGTACATACACCAACTCCACACGAGGAGTGTAGACATGTGCTGCTAACAGACTAATAAAAGACTTACGCGTGTCTTAGATGGGTGGGTGGTACTAGAGGAAAGGATGTAGTGATACTGTTTTGTATTATGCTGGTGAACCTAGACAATTGAAGTAAATTAGGTATCAAATTACCATAAATGCTGAGATTTAGAAAAAAGTACTGTTCTAGTCTAGATCCAAAAGGTAGGTTTGCATTGTTCCTTGTCCTTTTGGGTTCTTAAAGGTGTAACTCTCATTGACAGCGAACCTCAATCTTATGTTATCCAGACAAAACATCTGAAGCATCAGTGAGATTCACCTCTGCCTATAGGCAGGTTTGAGAACCATGATCCTTTCAGTGTTTCATTTGGTAAATGTCTCATTCTACATCTACCTATTATGCACTTAGAATATTTCCGATACCTGTGGTCTACCATGTAAGGTCCAGAGGAGAAAAAGCTAATTTAAACAAATAACTAGTAGAAGCTCACATTCTGAGTGACTATAGTTTGAAGAGATGAGCCATTTCTCCTTGAGTACCAAGTATATGCAGAAGGTGAAGATAATTCACTGATACAATTAAAAGAGAATAGGTGGAAGATGTGTCTAATATTAGAGGGCAAGATGTGATCTGTGATAACCCAGTCATGAGAATTTAAGCTACTGCATTAATTATATTTCTGTGGCAGTGACATAATACCGGAGAAAGCAACTTAAAAAGAAAATAGGTTTATTTTGGCCCACAGTTTCAGAGAATTTAGCCCATGGTTGGTAGACTTGATTGTTTCTAGACTTGTGTCAAGGCAGCACGTCACCGTGAGGCAGTGTCTTCAGGACTTCTGTTGCAGGACTTTTGCATCAGGACAGCATCACAGGACTTCCGGTGCTTGTCAGGAAACTGAGGTCACTGCTGGGATTTCTGCAACTCCTTTCAATTCCAATCTTTATTAGTGATGCTCAGACTTAAATATGTACTATGTAATTGATCTGCTTGATTCTATCTACATAAGACAAATAAAAGGAGTGTCTTTATATTTATACCGAAAAACCCATAAAATATTTGTCAAATATTTAACCAGTATTAATTGATCTTATTTTGACATTTAGGGAGGCCATTAATGTTGCAAAAGATACAGATCATGAAATTCCAGGTACTCACACTTGTAAATGGTATTCCTGCTGGTAGTTCCTATATAATATAGAACACTTATTTGGTCCTTGATCTTTATTGAACTGTATCTTTGAAAGAGGTCATATGTGAAATCTATCAGCTACACATGAACACACATATAGTTATGTTCATTATCTATAGGGAGATATGCCATATGTATACATATTACAAATATGACAGTAGTCTTCCTAAAAGTCATATATACATTGGGAAATTTGGATATCACAATGCTATATGTGAGGAGATTCTTGTTTTCTATTTTAAAGAGAAAAAATAAAAATAACAATAAAACAGTTTCAAAACAAGTTAGTGGATGGGGTACAGTAATTAATACATTGCCTATTGTTGTCTTTATAGGAGTTATTCAGAGTACAAGATATAAACGTGATATCCTGTTCAAGCAATATACCTTTCTTTTCAATAAACTAAGAGAAACTAGCTGTATAACTATCTTAAGTATCTTGTGTATAAATATATATTTTTTATCTTTCTCCCTTTCTTCTTTCCTCTTCCCCCATCACAGTTTGTCTTTTCTCTTGAACAGTTTCTTTCCAATTCACAGTATCTATTTTACATTTTAGATCTTATTTACTTGTGTTTATCGCAACACAATTTGTAATAGCTAAATCTTGGAAACAGTCCAAATGCCCATCATGGGTAAAATGATGGGATATATATATATATATATATATATATATATATATATATATATATATATATATCCTCAGCTATATAGTAGCATAAACTGGAGATTTTTATAGGTAAGTGGATGCAATTCAAGATCTTGTTTTCTTTTTAGTGGATGCTAAGAAGAATGCTTGAGAATCCTATCTTGTGGCACAGCAGGATTTTACAGAATATAGTCTGATGGTTTCCCCCCATTTAACATTAACCATTTAATGTAAATAGCTGCCCTTTTGTAAACTTACTTGTTAATGAAGACAAATCTTTGTAATTCTTCATATTGCAAAGAATTCATTTCTTTGATTAAAGGTAAATGCCTGACTAAAACATAAATTAGGTCAAGCTGTTGCAAATGAAAAATTAATCACTTTGAGCCAGTGAAACATTTAAGAAAACATATGGGGGCATAATTTCTTGGCACTTTAGAGAAAATAGATATAAATAACAGGGCTGCTCTCCAGGCTTAGATATTATAAGCATTTAAGATGCTGGCATATCAGTAGGGTTACTGCTTTTAGCAAATCGAGTAAAATAGTATTCACATAACTATCATCCTTCCTCTGCCACCCTTACATACTAGGAAAGGAAAGTCCATGAATTTTTAAAAACTTATTATTCCACCATTAAGGAAATACAAAAAAGGATTATTACTGAGATATTTTCCAGGGAAACTTGCAATACAGTAATTTCTATTGCATTAAGCTAAAGACAGAAATGTCATAATTTTGTGTTGGTTTTTAGCCTCAGTTTCTTACTGCTATTAAATATGCAACCCGTATTTATTTAGCTGTCAAGTACTCACAAGGTTAGTAAACACTGCAGATTTAAATCAAGGATCGATGTTTAAAGGTAAGTATATCCAGCAAAAAATGTCAGGGAAGTTTTACACTTCCAAATGCAGACAGTGTGATGCGAAAGCTGTGTGCATTTTAGCGTCAACACAACTAATGTGTAATATATTCAGAGGAAGTGAGACTACAGCTCTTAACTTCACTACTCTTAAAATTCCTCCAGTGTTTCTATTTTCTGTAATATGTTTCAAAGGAGGGATTTAAATTAATACAGTAACTCATTCAAATTTTTAATTATGCAGACAATGGGTAGTACAACTCTGCACTTTTATGATGTTTCTCTCAAGACTGCATTTTTGTGCTGTTCAACAGTTAAGAAATCTGGAGTGATGTGCGTGATCTACCAGTATGTGCTGCAGAACTTTGATCAGAGGATTCAGTAAAATTCATATTCTCCTTGTTCTGATCAGATGTAAATAAAATTTTGAAAACATACAGCTTGCAAAACCTTCAGCTAAGTATTTTGTAAAAGAACATATATTTTAATATTACACTAAACATGAGTCTTCAGATATTGCTTTAAAACTTACAAATGTATTTCCATTACAGATATATTTTTCTAGATATACCATGTGGTACCTGTGATTATAACGCTGATGAAATCTATCACTGATATTGCACAAAACCAAGAAATGTACAAATGTTGAAATAGAAAGAAACCCATACCCAGGTAAAAAGTGAGGATCGGTGAGAATTTAGTGGAATCCTGGAACCCTTGACCTTTTAAAAAAGAGCTTCCAAGGGATGGAGACAAAATATGCAGAATTCTTATGCTTATAAGAAGCACAGAATTCAAGAAGCTACTCCTGAGACATAATGTTTACATTCCAGCATTGAGCAGGGAGGGAAGGAAAGCAAAATTAAAATGATGTGTAGACCAAAAGCATTGTACACACAGAATAAAACAAACAATCAAAAACTTTCCATCATACTTTGGTGCTAGATAGGGATGAAAAAACAGATGTAAATCCTCTTCAGCAGAGTGCAGTGTACTGTACAATGTTTGTGATGTAAAGTTTCTCAAATTTGTTTATTTTAAAATTATGTTAACCAAATTACACAGGCTAATGTAAGTGTTTTCCAGAATATTAAAAACTGACACTTTGGCCCAGGTAATGCCCAAGTCATACTTCTAAAGGAAATGAAATACTCAATGTACAAAAGTTACAATATGCAACCCAAAAAAATGTCATGCCTAATAGAAGAAAATATATATGGAACCAACCCACAAAGATATTAAAATGCTTAAACTACTGTATATCAAATTAATTATTATAAGTTATCAATGAAAGAGAAGCTTGAAAATCCAAACAAGAAAATAAAAACTCAACTATTTGGAAAATAAAATTCTAGAAATAAAAAAAAATTAAAATTAAGGGGAAGCCTTAATAAATGATTAGTCATGGTGTAAAAGATAATTAGAAAAGATGGACATTAATAAACTGTGCAGAACTCATTTTTTGTGGAAAATATAAGGAAGAAATAAAAGACATCGATTTGTAATTTAGTAGTTGAATTAACTGTTAAAATAAGACCTGAAGACTACAGGTACTTACGTAGGAGAAGGGTAAAATGACCAGCTTTTTTTGTCAAAAATGGAATCAAGTAAGTCAATAACTATAAATACTGAGTGGAAAACTGTACATATTTTAAAATTTGTAAAAGCACACCTATATTTTTTGGAGTCAAGTAAATTATCAAAATTGATAATGAAAATTAGAAAACAGATACTCATGACTGAATAATGTGAAGAAGTTTTTGAAACTTCTGTAGCTAAGGCAGTACTTAGACTCACTAACTTGGAAAACAAAGTAAACATAGCTTGAGCTGCCATTGATACTAACAGCTAATAAAAATATTGAAAAATATTTGTCCATGTAAAAGTTTCTATAAAATGGGTGAATTCTAAGAATTTATGTACCTAAGTTGATACTAGAAACAATTGACAATAATGGTTCTATCACTATCAAAATATTAAAGCTTTAAAAATCTCTCACTATATTAATATGAGATTTAGATGGTTTTGAAGATTTCTTGCTTAGCTAATTTCCACATTAGACAAACTGGGCAAACATATGGAAAGACAGGCTGACAACAAAAACAGAAGAGCCTAAATAATAGATGAATCACAGACTCAAATGTTTCATGAACAGATAAAAAGATACTAATTGTCCTGACCCGCGGGAAGTCAACGAAGGCTCTAGAGGGGGAGTGGGATGAATGAGACAAGAGACACAAGAAATGGAGACAAGACAGGAGTCTGATCAAGTCTCGTTTATTGAGCGGAAAGCTCGGGCTTATATACAGTGCAGGAGTGGAGATTGACGTCAGCGGGTAACTAAGCAACGGAGGGAGGTCCAGATATCACGCGAGGGTGGTCAGAGCATCAGGCGATATTACGTAATTAACAGGAAATTGACCATATATGGAAGCCACAGGAAACTGACCATATATGGAAACTGGAACTTAACTCTCAAGATGGCTGGTAGTTTACAAAATGGATGCCAACCGCAGATCTCTCAGCAGTCTCCCACAACTAATATATTATTTGTACTTAAATATAGTAACTTATAAAATAAAAATTCTTAACAGAATCTAAACTGGATTTTTCCTGAGAATGCAAAGCCCACTTATTACTAGAAAATGAACTAGTGAAGTATGATTCACTTCACCACTGTTCCAGCAGATATAGGGGTAAACTTTCACATTGGGAATCCATTCAGAGTAAAATTCCTTAAGACAATGAAATGTAGGGAACTTCCTCCATATGGTAAATGACTTTTGCTAAAATACAATGGATATTACATTAATGATACATGTTAAAATGTCTGCCTTAAGTTTTTAAATTTATTTTTATTACTAAACATTTGTAATACATAATAGTTATGGGCAAGGTGTAGGTCACCGGTTCCTGCTGTCAGAATTTTCAATTAACATTTTATGGAAGACTCTCACAGAGGCAGTAAGATGAAAGAGAAAACAACTGAAAAAAAATAGTGCTGGATTAAAATTAGTAAAAAATTAATCATTACTGTGTAAACACTAATATTTACAAGGAAATTTAAATTATATTTATAATTAAATATAATTACAGAAATATGCAAATATGAGATATCTAATCATGCTTTAAATATATATCTAAATAGATAGATGATGGACAGAATTGAGGTGAAGGAAATAATTTGTAATTAAATCATAAAGTGCAAATCCTGGAGAAAAAGATCAAAACTTAAGAGACAGGAAAACATTAAAGACTTCTGCTCATCAAAAACCATCTTATAGAAAATGTACAAATCATAATGTTTTAAAAATATCTAGTATTTACAGCTATTCAGAGAATTCACATTTAAGATACAAAGGAAGAAATATAAATGGCCCATAAGTTTAATTTCAAAATTCTTAAAACAATATAAATAAGGGAATTGACCCAAATTAAAACCTCAATCCAATGTCAGAACATAGCCACCACATTTTAAAGATTAAAAAACTAAAAATGTGTTCAATGCTAATTCTGGGATGAGTATACATGATAAAAAATTTAGATTATTTCTATAAATGATAGAAACCACTTTGATGAATTTTATTAAAAATAATTTAGCATGAGTATGCTTCATGGCAAAAGAGGAAAAAAATCCATATCCACACATGTAGACTAGATTAACTTCTGCATTTGCTCTACATGTTATTTACAATGATATATTCCCATTAAAATAGTTTTTAATCACAATACATTGAAAGCAACCTAGGAAAATCATCCAAAGTACCTGATAAATACTTACATAGTGAAATACTCTACAGCATTGAAGTAAACAATTCTTCACTGTCACATTCTGGTGGCCGGTCCTAGAGGACACAATACTCAGCAAGCAGAGTCAGTCACAGGGAATGTAGTCAGCATGACCCCATTCCTATAAATCTCCAAACTGTGTGGATGAGAATTTCCTGTCTGGGTTTACACAGAGGCAGTGAAGTCATAAGGAAAATCAAGTGAATGCTTTGGACTCCTGTTATGCTTTGTGTCTGGATGTCCCCCCAAAGCCTCATGCGACCATAGGGTTTTTTCCAAGGTGGCTCCATCTAGTTCATGAAAGATTTGTACTGCAGTGCTTCGATTAAGGGTGTTGGAATTCAGGGTGGGTGACTGCTGGATTAGTCTACTGGTTGGACTGGTATCACCCTAATCCCAGGAGACTGGATACAATATAAGAGACAGAAAGAGCCCAGTCTCCTCCTTCCCTTGCCTGGCTTACTTTTGCTGTCTTCTGCCACCGAGAACTGTTTCTCCTCTGGGATTTCCCTCCAAGCCGCCCTGCCTTGGAGCCAGCCAATTATGGGCTGAAACCCCTACAAACTGGAGCTAAATAAACTATCCTCCCTTAACTGTGGCCATTGGGGATTTTGTCTCAGCAACAAGGAAAGTAACTAACACAGTTTTGACAGTACAATTTCCTCTGGTGGAGGAAGTGACGTGCATCTGATGGAACAGAGGTCTTTACGGAGCTTGTAGCTAGTAAAAGTCACTTCCTAAGATCTCGTAGCGATTGCATCGATGCTTTTAAAATTATTATTCCCTAAGCTGCATGCACTTATGAAAATCTTTATTTATAGCAGATACCAGAATTGAAAGGTTTCAGTAAAATGTTGTATATGAATATGATCCTTAAAAGGCCCTTGATTGGGTGGCCAGCTGATTGGGTTAAAGTTGCTGCTGCTCCTAATGTGTTAGTACCCCATAAAATGCCTCATTAAAGAACAAATTTCAGGATGTTTACTCCTCATCAACTGTGCTTAGTTTAATTAAAATCACACATAATACTCCGCTCTACAGGCTGTGGTCTTTCCTGTAGCAGGGTCCAGTTCTGTTACATAGGCACTGACTTTAAATACTGCAGTCAGTTCCTGAAAAAGATCTTTTTTGTTATTGTAAAGAGAACTTAAAAAGAGCAAACAAAAACAAAAACAACAAAAAAAAACCCATAAAAGTGATACAGAATTTTAAAACAAGATGATAGGAAATTAACAATTGTTGTTACATTGCATATTGTTATCTTCAAAGTAGTTGCTCAGATTACCGGATATAGGTATGCAAAATTGATTGAACAATTAAGCATTAACTGTTCCCTTCAATAAACCAATAGACATTAGTAGTAAAATTATCTTAACTATCTTGTGTAGATAGATAGGTGATTGATAGATAGATAGATAGATAGATAGATATTTCCCTTTCTTATTTTCTCCTTTCCCCCATCTCAGCTGGTTTTTCCTTTTAAAAAAAGTTAACATAAGGATGAAACTGAGTTTTAAAATAGTTAATTAGGACAGTTACAATAGTTGATTCACTGTGTATTGTTATTTTAGTAGTTATTTAGAGTCACACATATATGCATGGCATCTTGGTTACACAACATTAGCACAAGATTTTTAATGAACTAAGAGAAACTAGCTGTATAGAAATCAATTATCTTGTGTATACATATATTTTTTCCTTTTTTCCTTTCCCTTTTCCCCATCATAGTTTGTCTTTTCTTTTGAACACTTTCTTCCCATTTCACAGTATCTATTGTACATTTCAAATCTTATTTACTTGTTTGTTTTTTTTCGCACTAGTGAGACAATTTGATGTTTACACATAAGGGTCTGGTTTATTTCACTGATGAGTATGGTCTCTAGTTGTACCCATTTACCTATAGAAGATTCCATTTTATCCTTTCATTATATAAAATCCCACATTTTTCATCCATTCTTTGGTTGATGGACATCACTGAAGAAATTTCTATGAGTTCTTTTCAAATTTGTCTCACATTTAGCATATGAGATAGCAAGTTTGACATGGCTGGTCTAATGCTATACTTCATGTTGTAATGAAAGAAAACAAACTGGGTGAGAAATCACAGATATTCAGTTCTTGTCTTATAAACTTAATCTCTGAATTCTAATTTCATCATCAGAACTCAGTGTATTGTACAAACACTCACATGAAACTGCTGGTAGTATTAGCCTTGATGTATGCAACAAATTACTACTCTTTGTGTTTAATCACCATTTTATCTAGTGGGAAGTTTTACACTGAGGCTATACATTTTCAAGTGCAGTATGCAGAATTTGATTATCTCACAAAGTCAGCTCATCCTGGTTTGCCAACTTCTGACAATACAACATCAAAATATACCTTCTTTTCCTTTAAGATTTGAGGCCCCTGCTCCCCTGAGATAATGATGAAGGAAAATTTTCTTGTTTCAGTGAAGCTTTGTAGTAATGATCAAGGTGCCTTACCTTTGGTAGCACAGTTGGATTGTAACAAAAGTATTTCAATAAAGTCAGAGTGGCTCAAAAAACCCTTATTCCACATTCAGGACAGCATTTATGAGTTAAAATTAGAGAAACAAAACTAGATAAACAATCAGGCATGATAGTACACATCTGTTATCCCAGCACTTGGGAGGCTGAGGCAAGAGTATTGCTATGAGTTCAAGGCCAGCCTGGGCTACATAGTGAGTTTGAAACCAGCCTGAACTACGCAGTGAGACCCTGTGTCCAAAAAATGAAAAATGTAAATATAATTGGAATAAATATTCGTATATTTACAAGATGTGTAGTATTTGTTACCTTATTCAGTTGAACTCCCTTCCATGTGAATATTTCTCATTTTCTTTCTGGAGTGATGAAAATATAACGCTTGTAGTTATATTTTTATGCTAATTAACTAGAACAGTTTGTGGATACTACACCAGTAGGACTTAAGTAAAATTTCCTAATTAAATTTAATATTAGGAAGAAGGGGACTTTAGAAAATGTTCTAAAGAAGTTAATATACCATGTTAATTACCAAAACATACAGTGTCCTCTTTGTCCACTTTGTTAATTAACCTGGAATGAGAGAGAGAGAAACAGAGACAGAGGCAGAAAAACAGAAATGGAGAAAGAAGAGAGGAGGAGAAAGATGAAGAGAAAAAGAAGACAGGAGGAAACAGAGAAGGGGAAGGAGACAAGGAAGAGGAGGAGGAAGGAAGAAAGGAAGGGGGGGAGGAAGAGGTCTACTGAGCAAAGTTGGATCATTTGTCATTTTGGTTTGCTTTTATTTTTTAATAGTTTTGCTCTCAGAGGAATTCCATATCTTTTTTGGTTATAGGAGTTTCTCTGTGACCATTTATTCAATTATACCTCTTGTCCATGCTCACTAGTTTTATGCTGTCAGTTTACCAGTTTATGGTGTCAGTTTGTCAGTTTACCCTGCAAAGGTGCAAATGCTGGCTTCTCTGTTCGCTGTGTTGTCTTAAGCAAGCCTCCCTTTCTCAAAGGGTTGTCGGGTGCACTGAATGCGTTAGTATATTTCAGGGGCTGAGCCCAGTGTTTTATAGTGAAGTTCTTGCTCTTATTACAACTCTGGTGGCTTTTATATAATTGCATAATTTTTTGCCCATTTTCCAGGGTTCTCTTCTACATTCCATTTTTGCAACCTTTGGAATCTCATGATAAGCAAGTCTCTTGGCTTTGTGCTCTAGGGCCTTTATGTGATCATCAGCAGTGTCCTTTGTCCTTTTTGGTCTATGTAATCAGCTGTATTTTACTTTCAATAATTACTCAGTCATGAGCTATGTAACAACATTTAGTCAACATCGAACCCCATAAGCAATCCTGGTCCCATTAGTTTATAATGGAATCAAAGAATTCCTGACCCCAGGTGAAGCTGTACCCCTGGTAATGTCATAGTGTGGCGAGCAAATGCTCATGTGTTGTTGGAGGTAATGCTACTGTAAACTGTTGTGCTGCCAGTCATGTAAATTATGTACAGTGCATAATAATGCTGATGACAATAGCGATGGCAACCACCTTATACCCAACTCTATTGCATCTCTTTACTCCGTCAAGCGAGGATTCTGAGTGATGTACCTATGCTATCTAAGGTTACACAAATACACACTGTGATGTTCACACAACAAACCTACCTAATGAGGCATTTCACAAAACATATCCTGCACACATCCTTTACATTTCAAAATTCTCTCATAATGTTTACTTTACAATTGCCTAGTCTTGTGCATGTATGGTGTCCTAATCTCTCTGCAGACATTGATATTGATATACCAAATATAATTTTCAAACCATTCTGTCAGCTCACTTTTTGACACGTGTGACTTTTTTCGGTCATGTAACTTCTGTCTCTTTCACCTTCTATTTGCTATTTGTTTCTTACTTGCATGCAAGGGCTTGGAGAAACGATGTCCTGTATGACCATCCCCTTTCATTCGGGCAGATGCGTGGGGCCTGATCTGTGGCTTGCACTCTTCTTTGGGGACTGTGAGCAAGTGGCTCTCTTTAGCAGTTGTATCTCTGAGCAAGAGAACTCCAACCAAACATCATTAGCCAGTCAGGACACATGCACCCATCTCTTCTCTAAACTCCTTCCCTTGTGACTTCTCAGTCTCCCATCACTATTACAAGGGTGGCCTAGCTGACTGCTCTACTTTGATACAATAATGGGAAATCTCTCTTATTCCTTGGGCATCTCTTGTTCACTGGTGCTGCACAAATCAGCTGATATCGTTTCTATACCTTGCTGCTGCAGTTTGTGAGTTTTTTTTTTTAATGTTTCTTTTCCTTTCTGTTTTTCAGGGTGCTCTTAAGCTTCTAATTCAACTAAAGAGTCTCCTTTTGATTTTGAGTGAGCCTGTGTATTTTTCATTTTCAAAGGCTATTTTTATTTTTCAATAGCTGCACAATGATTATGCATATTTATGCAGAGTATGTTGTAATACATGTATCACTGTATAATAATTCACATATCTGCAACCCTATATATAATCATGTCCATGAATCAAATGCAAAATTGTATTAAGTATTCAGGTTTTTTATCTTGAAGTAAAATCCATTAAATATCATAGGGAATTAAATAGTCACTCTCCAAAAGTATGTCTTTTCCAGCCTTGGAAATCTGGGAACTTGGGTCTTTGCAGATATGTTCTAAATGAAAGATATGGGAATGAATTATCTGGGAGGGTTCTAAAGCTAATGATCAATGTCCTTAGGAGAGATGGAAGGGAAGAAGGGGCAAAAGTCACACAAAGATGCACGCAGACTTGGGAGTTGTGTGGATGGCCACAGACCAAGGAAGGCCAAGAGTCAGTAGTGGAGAAAAAGGCAAGGAAACAGTCTTTCCTATGCTGTGAGAGGGAATGCAGCTGTGCCAACACTTTGATTTTGTACTCTGATTGCCAGAGTGGTACAGAAGAAATTAGCCAACTTTGGGATAATTTGTTTTGAGAACCTTAGCACACCAAAAGTTTTCCTCCTCCAGTAATAGCTATAATGGCAATTTTTGGAGAAAGTATGACCTCACAGAGAAAATTAATGCCCATAGCCAAAACCTTCATTTCTTACTTGTCACTTACAAATATATTTTAACTACATCCGCACCTACGTCCCGTGCCCCTGTACCATTCAAAGCTAACTTAGTATTTGAGATTCTGTCCCATTTCTGCCTCTACTTTATGAACAACTACCTTTTGTATAATCGTACAATGATAGTCCTTTTACATATCAGCATAGCCAAACCTCTTCCAAATAAAAAATTTCTTCAAGCCCAGTACGTCACCCTCCAACTTCTGCCCTGTACTTGTCTTTGTTTCGTGACTGATCGCTGAGACGGAGTTCACTGCCCTTTCTCCCTCACTGACTTCCTGTGTCATACGTCTTCACTTAACGCAATCTCTCCAGCTCTGCTTGCCACTACAAGCTGAAGAGGGCCAGCATCGCTTGTGTTGCCAAAGCCTGTACACACTTTCAATTCGCATTTCAGCTGACTTCACTTTAACATTTGACTCTGACCTCCATCTCCAGGTTGTGGATTTAATTCTGTTTAGTCTCTCTTGATGCTTCTCTGACCAGCTATCGCTTCTTCATATCACACGTACCCCCACCCAGTCCATTTAAAAGTCTGGAGAATGACACAAGCATCCGTCTTTGCTGACTTCTTCCTCCCAGGTTTCATGACATGTGGGTGATCTTGTGTGCAGCAGCTATAGCTTAAGTATAGCTCATTTGGGGCCTCAAGGCTGACAGACAAGGCCATCGCACAGTTCACCAGAGTACTGCCAGGACACTGCAGACTGAGAGCTTTATCTCTGCCCTATTTCCAAGCCTGCTTCAAACTTGTTGCTCTGAATTTATCTGTCTCAGTCAACACTCTATTCAAACATCCAAAACATGGAATATTGTTGGCACACAGAAGCCCATGGGTATGCACTTCCTATCATATCTTTTCTTATCATATTTTTGTATCTCTTTAGAAGCCCATGGGTATGCACTTCCTATCATATTTTTTCTTATCATATTTTTGTATCTCTTTAAATTGTTTTGTTTTGCTTTATGAGATGTAAAATTGTACCTAGAGTGATGAAGAGTTTTTATCTCAAGCATCATGTCCTACTGATGTAGGACTCTCCTGGAGCGCAGAGTTGGAAAGGTCATCTATAGCATCAGAGGCGCGATTACCATAATTAATTAATAGAAAGACAAAAGCAAGGGGACAACAGCAGCTGGGCCTGAATTTATTATCTGTGGTCTTAGATCATAAAGGGTACAAGGTGTGTGTTATGGTTGATATGTTGTGTCAACTTGCGGAGTCTAGAGGTTTGGCTAAGTGACTCCGCAGTTCTGCATCTTGGGGTGAAAAGCATGCGCCTTTACCATTCTGGGATGTTGTTCATTGTGTCAATTTGAGAAGTTTAAAAGATTAACTCTGTGACTCAGCAGGGAAGCAGGGTGCTTACTTTGTATTCATCCTGATCCAGTACAAGAGGAGGGCATGCAGAGGGTGTGGGTGTAGAGGACCCTCCCGCCGGGGGGTGGGGGAGTGGGTAGGCTGCACAGTAAAAGGAAATTTAAAAAGGACCGGCTGCTGGTTCTCGGGAGGAGCTCCAGTCTTCCCCTTCAGCTTGGTCATCTCCTGGCGCCTCGTACAGACTGTTCAGCTTCTGCCTGGAACTCTTTCACTTTCTGTTATAGGCTCTCTGGCCTTCATCATAGATTCTTCAGCTTTCCATCACAGATGCATCAGCCTTCTAATATAGACTTGGACACTACAGTAAGCCCCAGGCCTGGGACTGGGTTCTTCCATTTCCAGCATGCAGACACCCTCTGTACACTTCCTCATCCAGCTCTGTGGCTGACCATTATAAGCCAAACTTATAATTTCTTATACATTTATATATCTTGTGTTCTATCTGTTTCACTAGTAAACCCTAACTGATAAAGTGTGCATGGGAGGAAGGGAAGATTTGTGATAAGTATTGTAGATAAATGGATGAGCACAAAAAGATTGTAATAGGCAGTGGACTCAAAGGCAGGCCAGAATGGAGCAGAGCTGATAGAACCCTAATAAGAATTTCATAATTTCATTTACATAGGAGGAAGCTTATGTTCATGCCATCGATAAGAGGAATTTAGACTGGCCCCAAGTTGTTAAAGACATTCATGCCAAATTAAAGAATTTATATTTAAAATAAATAGTAGTATTGCAAAAATATTTATTTGCTTTATTCCATTTAAATATATTTTGAAAAGCTTCTCTTACAGTGTAATTTGAGAAAATAAAATGGTATAGAGTTAGCAATAACAATTATGCCAAGAAAATGAAGACATTTATAAAACTACAGGTTATTTTTATAGGTAATTAAGAAATGGGCACTTGAGCAGCAATGTATCTTCTGCTGCAGTGTCACCACCATCTGTGTGTTCCTTGACCCCCGGCAGTAGCTCTGGCAGGGATGGAAACCAGCCCGAGTAGGTGCAGTGCATTGACATGCAGTAGGTTTCTATACCGCAGTCCTTTCAGGGAAAAATCTCTTATCACTCTACCTCCTGCTAAACACCTAAGCTAAAGGCAGAAGTAATTGCAGTATGGATTCTCTACAGCTATTGCAACGGCAAACAGAAACACCAAATCAAAACCCAGGATCTGGAGGCAGATTTATTTACATCAATGGGCACAGATTAGGATCATTTCCAAAATATCAGGCTTTGATCTCTGGTGATCTAGGGCTTCTATGGGATCAGCAAGCAGAAAGTACAGAGGCAGAATGGCTTGTCAATCGGGAATGGGTTCTTATGCATCATAGTGACCAGCTATGCATCACAGTGAGCAACCATTTCTAAGAAACAAAAGTAGCAGGAACTGTATCCAGAGCTATCACCTGGGTGGCTGACAAACTGAAGTGTACTGGCTGGGTGGGAGAGAATCTCCTGCTACCCTATGAGCACTAGGAACTGCTGTGATTATTCTATTACCTTAGCCTTCTCCCCTCCATAGCTTTGACAGAGGATTTCAGTTTTGCAGATCCATTTCTGGAGAAGTTATTTAGAGCTTCCTCTGACCTCGAGAACATGGTGACTGCTGTCCCTTTTCCAAGCCACTTGCCTGTGTGTCTTTAACAAGCTACCTGAACAGCTGCCCCAACAGCCCTGATGCGGCTATTTCTGACATTGTAAGTCTAACACCAAGGTCAACTTATCCTTTCTTTCCACCGTAGTCAGACAGTGACATTGCAAACGTTCTTCCAGATAAAGATCCTATTTATATTTCAGAATTGTGATTGGCTGTGCTTCTCGATATTAATTAATATTATAAATAACATGAACCCTCAAAGTTTCAATTAGCACAGTTGACTATAAATAAATACATCTCAGCAGGAACTATAGGAGAGCTACATATTCATGATGCTTTCCCGCTACAAAGATGCTGATTTAATAAACTGTAACATGTTCCTCTGAAACATAGTTCTACGTCTAACATTAAAGTGACAAATACAATTCACATACTTCCAGAGTTGCTCTTCATGAGTCATCTCCCCACGTGTTATCTTCACACTGCTCTTTCATTTAAATTTAAGGTGAGCTCTATTTTGCTTTGTGGAATCAGACTTTGCATTTAATTTGTCACTTTAGCTGTATGTCTGTTTCCATTATGTTTCCTTCTTTGGTTAAAAAAAAACAACTAAAAACCTTGGCTTTGCAGGAAATAGAACTCTGACAAGGCATTTTATTTTTCTAACATTTCTCATTTTCAGGAAGTGAAAAAGTAAGAAAATGATTACAAAGCTTAGCAGTGTGTGTGTGTGTGTGTAATGTGTGTGTGTGTATGTGTGTGTCTGTGTGTGTCTGTGTGTATGTCTGTGTGTATGTCTGTGTATGATTAGACTGTGGGCAGTACAAAGAATTTTGTTACCCTGAAGCTGCCTCTACTTATTGAAATTTGTTATATTTATGTCTTGTAAATCAAAACAAGTCTGTGTTACTAAGTTGGGGAACTGAGTAATTTGAAACAACTCCTTCCCCTTCATGAAAGGCTTGACTGCTTGGAGCTACCTTGCCAACTGGTATTTTATCATTCCTCAGAGCCTGCCTTAAATTCCATTGGATTTCTTTCAATTGGTTGACAGTGACCTCTTTTCACCCTTGCAATCTCCTCAGACTACGTAATGCACCTATTTCTTGTCAAGGATTTAATTTTCTCCAGGTGATGATGGGATGTCTCCTTTAGCCTTTGTAAAATTGCTCTATTGATTGGAATGTCTCTGCGTTTTATATTCTACTTGTTTTTAGAGTAGCTAATTAGAATCAGCATAAAATATCAGGATTTTGTAGTTATGTGACAAGTTAAACCAGTGTCATAAATGTGGAAGTGTATTGGTTTACAGATTTGTAAGCCCATTTTTACCTCCAGATAGTCTCTCTGCTCCCATCTATGTGTTGGTCAACTTGGCGCCCACATTCTCACTCCACATAAGGCCTGGCACAGTCTCAGAGAGCGTCAGACTTTATCCTCCCAACCAGTCACTGCATAAAGAAAAATGCTTCTGTTTTCCCAAGACAGCCAATGCTAGCTGGGTTCAAATAATTGCCAGAATCGGGGAATGAGTAGTGGGAAGGAGTCATCTCCTACAGAAGGATGCTTGTTCATTAGAGGAAGACAGGAAGCAATGCCGAGTATGCAAGAGATTGGAGGGTCCAAGTACATTCGTTTCTTAAACTTCAGCATTACTATTATTTCTTTTTCTGTAACAATCTCTCTCTCACATATGAATACTGAGTACTTGTCGCCTTTCTCTTCCTACTCATGTCGTTACAATGAAACTATGATTCAAAGTCAACCGAAAATCTTTACCTTATATTGATCAAGAAAACTAGCCTTCCTAAAAATAATGACTGATTTTTCTTTCTTTGTAGTGTTGCGGGATTTAAGAGGTAGGAGAGATCTTCCATGCAGTCGCTCAGATTACTGGTAATAATATGTAACATAACAACCACTGTTAATTCCTATCATTTGGCTTGAAACCCCGTATCAGTTTTAATGTTCTTGCTTTGTTTTGTTTGTATCTTTCTACTGTTCTTTTATTTTTGGTACTATTTCCTTTAAAATAAAAATTAAGAAAAGCTGACAGGAGAGATCAAATGGGAAACAGGAAGACTTTATTTTTAGGTGTACAACATCCCAGGTGATAAATCCAAAATGGTTGAGCAAAGGACAAAGGACAGGTTCCAGATTTTCCAAATTTGGTCAAGGAGGTTGTCTTTGGCATGGAATTTGTGCACGGGCAGAAGGAGAGCAAAGGCAGTGTGTCAAGCTGTGAGAGTTTGTATCTTGGTGGCCCTGCTCAGATATAACAGGATACTACAGTAATAAGAGATTATAAAATTTCATGTACAGGGACAAAAGTTACTGCTTCATTAGTAATTGATTGCATTGTGCTTGGCTTGTTCAATATTGCTGCTTTCCTGGAGCTGTCCCCTTCCTTAGCTTGTGTGACATATCTCTGTCCTATGCATGTTTCCAACAGTATCCTTCTCATTGTCTCTATTTGTTCCTCGTCTTCTACCACCATGGAAAAGTAACTCCCAACCTGTTAGATGCAAGATGTGCTGAGTTCATGTCTTCTGACACTGAAGAATGGACTAGAAAACAAAGAAAGTTAAGAGTAGAAATGGTGTTTAGAGAGAGAGCTCCTGAGATACAGCAGGGGTCCTGAAAGTGGGTCACCACAAGGCTCTCTGTCCCTTGTACAGCAGAATCATAACTCAGGTAGCTAGGCATTCCACTGCAATCAACCTATAGGATTACAACTAGAGTGGCTCCGCTACTATGGGCCACATGTAGAATTGAGGCACTCAGCAAGCAGTTGAACCTCAGCTAATCTCTAACTTCTAAGTAGAAGGAACAAAGGCATTCCCAGAAAGGGATGGGAATGTGTGACAGAGTATTCTGATCACTCATCCCTGCTTCTGATGCCTGTCTGGACTCAGTGGACCAAGTACTGCTAATTACTGTAATCTCAAACTCCTCTTTATCTCTAGGGAAGCTACTACATCTAAGCCAGGCCATCACATCTCCATCTTGAAGCCTGGCACTCTTCAAATTTGTCTCTTGCTGAAACTTTGATGCATCTCATCCTCTGCCCTGACTCCCACAAGGGTCAGTCCTTCTCTGACTGTCTATGAACTTCTGCCTAACTTAACTGCCTCTAAGGTTACTACCTATTAAGCAAGTGAATCTCAGAGCACTAGTCTTTCATCCTACATAATCTCCCACTGCGTTGGATTTTCTTTTTCTGGCTTTGATTACATCTAAATGACAAGTGGATTCTATATGCTTTTGCCAGATAATGTGAAGTATAACTTGAACTTCCTACTCCCTATCATGAGATATGTACAAAGCCACAGTATATCACCCATCAGATTTCTAATAGTAACTTTCAGATTTATTTCTGTTCCTCTGTTCTACTTACTAATTTTGTCAAATTCCCAGAGAACCTAAGGAGGTCAGAGCTGACCTTACTTTCTCTTTCCTATCTGCAAATGCAGCCTGTCAGCAAGTTTCACTTATGTTAGGTGAATTTAATTATTTTAGTAGAGTTTAATATTAGTTTAGTACTAGTATTAGTACTAGTACTAATTATTAGTATTACTAGTACTAAGTATTAGAATTAGTTTAGTACTAGTATTTAGTATTAGTTTAGTACTTTAGTATTATTTTAGTAATTATTAAGTATAATTTGATTTCCATCAACATTGCAAACACTTTATCATAAGATCTTTGTAAAATCATTCCACCAATTTTTCTAATGCACCTGCAGTCTCCTGTTTCCCTCATTTCAGGAAGTGGGTACAATGCTACTTGGTTTCTTTTCTGTAAGACAAATTTGTCTTTCAGGAATCTGAACATTTTTAAAAACCTTTATTATGGCTTTAGTTTTACAAGGTTCAAATTCCTTGCAATCAAAATTTTCAGTTTGTGTCTTTTTCATGATAATTTTATAGTTCTGTATTCCATATTTCAACTACCTTGAAGCATATGCCATTCTTCCCACATTTCACACACTGTAACATCTCTGTACCTTGCTAACCCTGTTCATTCTGCCAGCAGCACCCTTATCCACTGAGGTCCACACAATCTTCTCAGCCATCAGAACTAGAAAATACCTGGCACAGGGAAGATCTTCAATAAATTTTGTTAAATATATGAAATAATTGGATAGTTCTTACTTTCCATTGCATGGTTTATGAATTGAGCTATGTTATGCCTTGTGTACCTCTCAGGTAAAATCAAAAAGTCTCATTGAAATTGATTAGAATATTTTTGTTAAAAAACATACCTTAGCCTAATGTGATGAATGTGTCACAAAAACACAGGTACAACAAGAGACACAAAAAGCCCTCAGACCTATGGTGTAATTATTCTAGAGGAATTCTCAGTCATTGAAAGCAATGAAGCTCAAAGTGCCATCCAAACATCAGATGATTTCTCAGAACACGATTTTTCTTTAGTGCACTTCTCAAAATGCCTCCTGAGTGTGTGGCCACCTCTTTGTGCTCCTCACTTCTTAAAATGATGCTTTGAACTTTATTTGTAGCACAGAAGCTCTCGGAGCATTAGAGAAGGGAGAAATGCTTTCATCGTCTTCTTCATCCCTGCCACAGTCTCACAGGTGAAAGTCTTCTTAAAAGGAAGAGATCTACACCAACCCCCATCAGATCAAGAGAACAAAACAAGCATCTAATTAACTCTTTCAGACAGAACACGGGAAATGCCAGTTCCAATTCTGTTTATCTACTTCCCAGCTTTGGGACAAATGCATTTATACTGCCTTTGTGTTTTCTGACAGTGTTTCTAAAGCACAGAAAAACAAATACTATTAAGCTGATTTTCAAACGGTTGCGTAGCCAGCTCATCATTTAAAAATAAAACGATTCTTTCTTGTGATACTGAAAGAGTGTTTTGACTGATTAAAAGACAACTTCTCAGATGTACTTACAAAAAATATCAATTTTTATAGCATACCTAAGTATTGTATTATCATAAAAATTCACAATCCATATGGGAGACTGAGGCAGGAGAATTGCAAGTTCAAGCCCAGCTTGGGGAACTTAGTGATTTAAGAGAAATTCTCTCAAAATTTACATAAAATAATGATTAAAAAGTATAGGAATGTGGTTCAGTATAAAAGCCCTGGGTTCAATAACCAGGACAAAAAAAAAAAAAAAAAAAACATTTAAATCCCTACAAATAGTTTTGAGGCTATTTTACTAAAATCAGAGTCTAAAAGAAAACTTCAAAGTCTAAAAACAGACAAAGTAGCATCCTCATGCTCCTCGCTACAAAGAGGTGACTTTAGACAACAAGGCCATCAAAATGGAAACAGGGCCAAATTTAACGCGAGAGAGATACATTTTCTTCTTCTGTTACAGATGGTTTTCATCAGCGGGTCTAGTGACTTCTCAAGGTTTACAGATGACAGGAAGTACAGAAGATTTGCTCAGGTTCCTAGCAATTCCTTTTATTACAAACAATTTTTAACTTTAATTATTGAAAGTACTTACACCGCAACTTAATATTGGAATTTAAACAATGAATAAATATTTAGTGCCAGAAACCCTCAAACAATGTGTTCTGTGGGCATTTTCCATTTGCAAAGTGTAAGTGATCAAGAACCTGGACATTTTAGAAATTCAGACTCTTGTATCTGAAATATTTTTCCTACTTGTGAATCTTCCATTGTGATTATCTTGGTAGCTGGCACATATTAGGGGCTCAGACACTTGGTGTTTTACTAACTTGGAGCTGCAGTGGTATGTATTATATAGGGTGGTAGATTTAAAATGACTCCAGATCTCTGATTTAATTATTTCCTTGCAATTCATCAATATTTCCCATAACAATAAAACATGGAAGAAGGAATAAAATTTCTTTCTATAAAGAACAATAAAAACATAATACGAATTTCAGCCAGTCATTTTAAGTATCTGTAAAGTTGCATACTAATCTCAGGAGAAGATTTTACCTTTTCCTCTGTCATTAACCATGGTCTAACATATTCTGTTCCAGAAAGGAGTCAGAAGTAGCAGTCATAGGTCCCATTTCCACTCTCTCTCATGGGGAGAAGCCAAGTTGTTTTCAAAGATGAATGTACGGAACAAGTCACATATTGCCTCTGAAGATTCAACAAATTTCAGTAGTTTGACATTAAACAGTAGATCTTTAAATTAAACTCAGTAATAAATACCTCTGTGATGTCTCCTGTTTAGAAATAAATCAACACTCTTCTATGAATTAGCAGATTTAAAAACATAAATTTAAAAATATTTTCAATTGAACAATGAAAATTTAGTAGATTCAGCAATAAGATGGAAATTTATATTTTAAAATTGTCCCTTAAGAAAAAAATAAAAGTTGGGAAATCTGAGATAAGCCTATAGTTGAAGAAGTTAAAGATAAAAAAAGCAAATTAAACCAAAATAAGCTGATGGCACAATCATTGCTTTTCTTCAGTGCAGTACTAGAAGTCCGAATTAACACAAAAGTGACTGGAAAGTGAGTAAAGGATTTAAGTAATGGAAAGAAGCAATGAAGTTTCTTAAATCCTAGGATGACATGATTGGAGAAATAGAACACATAACCCTTCTTGTACATATAAACTATTAGAATTATCATGTTAATTTTGTGAAGTAATTGTATAGAAATTCCATAGATAAAAATTAAATATATACTATATTGATATATTTAAATACAAAACTATAAAATAATCTTAAGAATCTGTAACAATTAAAATTGCATCAAAATATTAAAGTGCTCAAGAATAAATATAATAAAATATATTTAGGGCACAAATATTTAAAACTATAACCCATTGCTGAGGAAAACTAAAAGGACCTAAATAAATGGAAATACATTCTATGGTCATGGATAAAGCAATACAATATTGTTAAGGTATCAGTTCTATTCAGATTGATCTACAGATTCCTTATTATCTTAATAAAACTCTAACAATTTTCCAAATGTAGAGATTATTAAAGTAATGTTAAAATTCACATGGAATTCGAAAAGACATGAAATAGCCAAGGTAACTTAAAGGAGAAGAGCAAAATTAGAGAACATATAACAAATTTCATAGTACTGATGAAAGCAAAGTCAATTAAACCAATGGATCAGAATGGAGAAGCCAGAAAATAATGAGGTGATTTACCACAAGACACATTACACTTTATTTAGAAAATAGAAACCTTTTCAATTAGTGGTCAAAAACATTTGTAAATTTATCAAAAATGTGTATTTTAAAATGGAAAAAAACCTGTTTTTAAAAAAATTCAAAAAATAACTACCAGTGTTATTGTTCTTATTGTGTACCCTATGAACCAGAAGCGACCATCCACATGGAGTTACAGGACTGTCAGTGAAAGCTGGAGCGAGGGAGCTCCCAGTGGGGATACTTGCAAGGAGAACCTTTTCTCTCAAATGCGCAGGACCCACTGCGAAGCTGCAGTGCTACACCATGGGCGGATAAATATACGCAGTGGAACGAAGAGGTCGACGTGGAGCCAGCCCTTTCCACAATCACTATTCCCGATGACAGTGGCAGAATGTGGACTTGTTACCTTTATGCTGCATTAGAGGATCCGGGTTTCTGGGGATGATACTGCAGATACACTCTTCTTTGCAGAGCGGGGCCAGTCACTTGGAGCATGGTTGTCATTTAGAAATACGTTGCCTCTGATTTTTTTTTTCTTTTTTTGAGTAATATTATTATCAATTTTAAGTTAGCAATTTTGCAGACAATAGTTTATATACTATCTAGTTGCAAGTATCACTAAATGAATATTTAAATTTTGTTGTAATAGTTGTATTGCAAACTCAATTATGTTCATCTGTCTATCCATACAATTGCCTATCGCCTACTTCTCTTTTCATCAAAAATTATCTTCACTTCAGTTGCTGTATTTAGGTGCTCAGTATCAAGGAAGCAGTGCGTTATGATACTCAGCCTTGTAATAACGGATCTTGGCACCACTTGATTTCACTTTCTTTAAAAAATTTTTCAAAGCCAGGTGTGGTAGTATACACCTGTAATCCCAGCACCCTTGTAGGCTGAGTCAGGACAGTCAAAAGTTCAAGACCAGTCTGGGCAACTTAGTACCTTAACAAGAACCCCATCTCAAAAAATAAAAATAAAAGTGCAAGAATCTGCGAATGTAGCTTGGTGCAGAGGTACTGTTTCAATGCTCAGGAACTGCCCTTCCCCCATTTTTTATGTGTAGAATCAATAAACTTTACACTGCTTCTTATGAGAAAATACCTCTTTCTCTCCAGAATTGCAATATTAAGAAATGAATATCAGAATGAGTGACAAATCAGGTTCTATGTCATGATTTCATAGGTTGATTTAGGCTGGCTTCTTTGGAACTTCTTTGTCTTAAGTGTTCTAATTTCATATACTTGAAACTCTCCTTCTCATTTTAGGAGCAAATAGTTACAATGGCAAAAGCTAGAGGCAAGTACAGAATACCGTACTCCTTCTGGGAAGTGGGCAGTGGAAAGGTTGCTATGTAGAGACATATCGGGATCCTATTATTAAAAACAACACCCACGCCCAGCTATATGGTGCCCAAATCCAGTCTGCTACTTATTCATTACTGTGTACCCTGGGGCCAATTATTTATCTGATTTTTTTTTTTTAGTTTGATCGTATATACTATATTGCATACAGGCTAGTTAATACAAAACTCATATAAAATCTTTAGAACAGTTTCATACAAATGCTAAGGTCCCAGCACAGTTTCATTTCTTATACAAATTTGTTGTCCTATATGTCAGCTCTTTGGTGGATCCAAGAGAAGTCAAGATTTAATCAAATTTGTACACTTAGTTGTTGGGCGCAATAATTTTGTCACATTCTAATTTGAAGCCAGATCTCTGTCTTGGACTCTAACTCCAAATGTCTTTGAAAATAGTTGCATTGTGCCTTTTTGCATAGAAATGCTAACATAAGCAAAGTCTGAGTTTTAAAGTGATTTTTGCTCAGAACCTTTATAATACTATTGCAGGAGAGCTTAGTAACCGATTTTGTTCATGCTAAGTGTTATGAAAATTGTTTGCTAATTTAGAAATAGGTTGGATGTACCTCTTTATTCAGTTTTTCCAGAGTGTAAAATTTTCCTTCTCATGTTTTAATGTTCAAATATCTGATTAAAAGCTGTTTAATTGTTTTTGTTCTTATTGCATTGTATTATTATTTTTTAAATACTGCCCTGTATAGGGAAGGTGGGACAGACTTTTTTCAATTCTTTCTTTTAGTTCCAAAAAATTGATCACATTAATTCTTCAATTATTTCTCCCTTTGTCTCTCTTCTTTCATGTTGTTCACAATTGGCTGGTGTTAAAATTTTGACATTTCAGTTTGATGTCATAACCTTTTTATTTATCTCTATACATTTATATATTAATATGCACAATGAATATTTTTTTTGCTTTAGTTCTATAATTCCTGGTTTTAACTTTTAACTCTATTCTTTCTGACTTTCTTCCCTTGTATGAATTTTTCTTTCTACATGATAATTAATATTTCTTTTGTTCTTAATCATTTTAATAACAGGAAGGATAATAGTTATAATTAAATTATGCATATATTTACTCTCTTATTTTTTCGACTGAGGAGTTTCTTGGTATTATTTTTCCTTAAGTATTTTCTTGATTCTGGACAGGAAGTATTTTGTATTTGAGATTTTCCATTGTCTGGTTTGTGGATGGTCATTCAATGTGCTTTTTCTGCCTCTTGTAATTATGTTGGAGATCAGAATGTGTGTCTGGTGATTTGATAGGTATTGTTTTGAAGGTGAGGGTTTTTACCTCTCTTTCAAACCAGTAACAACTTGAGCTCGCCTTTACATCTCACTGATATCTTTTTGTTTTTTTAATTTTAAAGAGAAAACAACAAAACAAATTTACAAATACAAAGACATATCATTGCGGAATCTCATCCTGGTGTGGAAACAAACATCAGTGCTTCTCCCTGTTCAACAAATGTGGGATACACAAGTTGCCCAAAATGTAACTCTACTTTGACTCATTCTTTATACTGCCTTAAAATTGTCCTGTTGACTCAGAATTTGAATTTTTCCTGGAAAACTTTGTCACCTTGATGTCCATCTTTTTCTGCAAATATTTCATAAGTCTATATCATACTAGGTGGTTTATCTGTACTTCTGCCTCCATCAGTTTCTCATATGAAATACGGTACTTCTTGCTTTGTATGATTATCAATAATTTAAATTTTATAAAAGTATATTTTCTCTCATTTTACTGGATTTTGAGAAGACAAGAAATGCAGATTATGTATGAAGCCTGCAAATTTGAGTCAATGCCAAGATTGCACATATTTTATTAGTTTACGTTAAACTTTTATAACTTTAAACTCCCTTGTTAAATAATCAATACATATTGTAAAATTGAACTCATTTTGCCAAAAAATGCCAAAACACTGACCCTATTAATAGTGTATGTTCCTCAGAAAAACGTATATATCTTTATTTTGTCTAAGTATAATTTTTATGAAGCTTTCTTCTTAGCTATTAGGGCTAAAAAAACTGAGTCATGTGCTGAGACATGCAGTACTTACTTAAGGCATACAGGATACTGGGTAGTATTTGCGAACACAAAATTTTTATTTTGAGAGCCACATTTCTACTTGCTGTGCACAAGGCAATAACAACTCTTTTACTCATAAATCTCAGGACTCTTACAAGGCTCATTCATGATTTTCTTCAGGGCTGATTTTACTAAAACAGGAAAATATTTAGGCGATCTGGGCACCCTAAATCAAAATTGACTTGATCTGTGCATTGGAACCTGATCCTTTCCAAATTACCTACTTCAATGACAATTAATGTGGAGCCCTTAGTGAAATACTCACAGTATAATCTACTCAATTTTAAACAGAGCTACAGTTATGCTCACCAAAGTATGGAACAGTAAAGTTACCAGGTGTTTCCAGAAAGTTTGGTGCCTACTTTTTCCTTCATGAGTTGTTGGCATGAGTTTCCAAGTTCAACACCTTAAATAAAGAGAGTATGGGTTTCTTTTTTTTTTTTTTTTTTTTTTTTGGCGGTACTGGGGATCGAACTCAGGACCTTGAGGAGGCAGGCAGGCGCTTATTCCACTGAGCTATATCCCCAGCCCCGAGAGTATGGGTTTCTTTCTTAACCATTTTTAATATTTATTTGTTATGTACTCACAGAGTTAAGGAATTAATTGGGTCAAATACAACTACTTGTAGCTTTTATTGCTTTGCATTAACTAATAATTATATGCATAGAATTGGGCCAAGAGCCAAGCAATACAAGCTTAACATAGCTCCTCAGCTGTTACTATTTTCATGAAATTTAAATCACATAATACCATCTTAGTTAGTATAGGTAAAAGTGTTCTGCCTGACCAAATCAGTTTCAAAGAGCATACACTACCAGTGTGATTCAGGTCTCTTTCTCTAACTCATTTTTAATGGCCTCCTACTAAGTTCAGTTAATTGGACACATGCTGTATTAGAGCAGCCAACTTAAAAGTATATGTCTTTATTCATGTTAATGAAATATTTTCTCTTTATGGATTAGAAGTTAATCTTACAGGCAACTGGTCTTGTGCTTTACATATATTAGAATAACTTACTATTAATGATGCTAAGTAATAATCTTCATTCTTAAAAGCTGCTCTCCAAAAATGAACAATTCACTTCAGTCCTTTATTATTTCTGCAGACCCTATCATGAGGGCACAGTGCCCTAATCAAACAGAATCTATGAAACCTGAAATTTTGCTGTATTATGATAGGTAAACTATAAAATAATTTCTGAAAAAGCTTATGACCAAATTAACCCTATTTTATATATGCTAGAGAACTTTGAAATTTTCAATTAGCATGTGTCAATTTATTTTTTAGCTGAGGGTACTTTTTATTTTCATATAATGTCATATTTAAAGAACAGGTCAAAGTATTATCATATGTCTCAAAATCCCTTGTTTATTTATATTTTCTCTATATTTTCTATTATTTTCTTTCTACTGAGATATACATATAATTTTTCTCTATTTGGAATTAATTGAAGACTTCATGCTTGTTTAAGCCTAAAAACTTCCAGGACATTTTCTCTGAGAATAAAGACATTACCTCATACAAACAGAAGTACAAAGTTTGAAAATTTAACACTGAAATAATATTTTCTAATTCGGCTTACACACAAATTTTATAAATTGTATCAGTAATGTCCTTTACAGCAATTCTTTGCTGGGCTCAGGATCTAAACCAGAATTATATGTTACATTTGCTTGCATCTTCTCAGTCTCTTTATGATACAACCAAACATGCCAAGTTTGTTTATAGGTCTTATAAAGTAATTTTTCCGTGCCATGAACTACATGTCTTATATCAGTGGAATCAGCAACACTATCAAAATAAAGAACAGGTTAGTTTTTCTTGTAAGAGGAATCATCCAATATATGTTATTTGTATTTCACTTATTTTGCCAATGTGGTGAATTTGTAATGAAGCCATGTTTTTAATGTATCAGCTCTCAGTGCTTCACAGGATCAAATAATATTTCATTACCTGTGTACAACAAAATGTATACATAATTTATTCTGTATACAAAATTCATTCTCCTGTTATGACAAACCTGCTTTGAAAACTCTGTATAAGTTTTAGTACATTTGGTGTACATATATCTGCATAACTTTTGACTAGATTCCTAGGAAGAGAACTGATCTGTCATAGGGTAAAAATATATTTCACTTTACAAAATCTAGCAAAACTACTTCCAAAATCACCAATCCTTATTACATGATCATTAGTTTTGTGTGATGGTTGCCAGTTGTAGAGCTGCAATAATAATAGATGTGAAGAAAATCAGGTGAATAATTTGTCTCAGGGTTGGGGTGATTCAAAAAAAATCTGGATTTCACTTGGATACTATTCTGGCACATTTTCACAGCAAAACACTTGGATTTTATTAAGAGTTCTAGTCTAAAACTTAAAGTTCATAATAAATATTCACCTCTCTTTTCAAGTGTTTTGTTTCACAAAATTTATGATCTGTCAATTACATTGGGGGTTTTTTTGTTTGTTTGTTTGCTTTGTCTTTTAGACAGAGTCTCATTATGCAGTTCAGGTTGGCCTTGAGCACACTTTGTAGCCCAGAATGGCCTGGAACTCACAACGGTCCTCCTGCCTCAATGCTCTAAATGCTAGGATTACAGGCATGTGTCATCACACTCAGTGGTATATTGTAGATTGCTAACATTTTAAAATATTGTTCAAAATCTTATGAGTAAATTTTCCACTTTCTATTTTTTTTTTTCATTAGGTAACCTGAGAGAATTGCTATTCAGGGGAAAGATTCTATTTGACCAAATGTCTTAGTTACTTTTCTTTCATTGCTGAGACAAGAAACCTGATGCCAAAAATTAAGAAAAAAAGATTTATTTAGCTCACAGTTTGTGGAGGTTTCAGTCCATAATCAGCTGGCTCCAAGACAGGGTGGCACATGGCAGAGGGCAACAATTCATGATGGTGGAAAGCAGCAAAAGCAACAAAAGCAAAGAGGAGGAGAGGGACCAAGCCTCTTTCCCTCCCTTACATTATATGCAGGCTACCTACCCGCCTCAGGACAAATTTAGCACTCATCTCAGTAATCCCAGCATGAGACCATGAATCAATCACAAAATCTAGAAGGCCACCCTATGACCGCATGAGGCTTTGGGGGAGAGGGCATCTAGACACAAACGGTAACAGCAAATATCCAAGTATTACTCTAGGAATCCTATCATGTCCTGTTATTAGGTTGGACAGTCCAGTGCCAGTTATCTGAAAGATGTTATTTTGCCACTAAAGGATTCATTAGGCTAGATTACATTTTAAAATAAAATTTTCATTTTTTATTTGCTTGTTCTTCTGTTGAAAATTTGCTGTGGAAACGCTCATTTCTTTTTCCTTCCTTGGGTTCTGATTTCTGATTTAAATTCTATCTGTGTATGCCAACAGGTAGCATTCTTAGAAGTGTGATATCATATTCTTAAACCTTCAAAGCAACTGCAAACAAATCTCTCTAAAACAACAATAACCACAAAACTCAGCTGCTTCACTCAGAATGCCTTTCAGCAATTTGCTTACTTCGAAAACATCTAGGGTTCACTGTGGATTACACACCTCTGTCCTGACTCTCTGCTCTAAAATATCTAGCTTTGAACTAACTTTTTGTTTCATTTTTCTTAAGGGGCTGAGGTTTAACTTCTTCCTTGTACTTAACTATTAAAAATACAACATATCATTTATGAACAATATCTAACATACAAATGTGAGGACTTTCTCATAAAAATAGAGCTCTGTATTTAATTAAATGGCTAATGGCTTTAACCAGAAGAAAACATCATACTGAAATACATGATTTGTCTTCATAATAGAAGTTTCAGTTGTACAAACACTGGATGAAAAATCTCCCAAAAATTAGCTCTGCTGCCCAACGCTCAGGTACCATCATCTGCTGCAGAGTCAGTTTCTTTGCCTCTGGTGTTTCACCTTTACATTGCTCTCCGTCACCTCCCTGGACTAAGCCATGGCTTAGACATTCTATTTGCTTCCTTCTTACAGTGCTGAATATTCAAGTAAAGCCTAACTTCCTTATTTTGGCTGAAGAAGCTCTGCAGAACAAACTTCCTTCTCTTCTATTTCTCACCATCCCTTATTTTTTTGCCCTTTCTTTATTGGCAGCTATATTCCTGCCTTGAGAAGGTTTCAGTCCATAATCATCTGGCTTCAATGGGATTCTTTTGGGTGTGGATCTCCTTGTGTGTTCTTTCCTTGACCCAGAATGCTCTACACCAGCTGCTACTTTTTGCTGGCTAATAAGGACTCTTCCCTTGTGACATAGTACTCAGGATAAACGGAAATGGGTGTAGCTGTTTTTACTTAGTGACTATGGCAGGTCTTTCTAGAAATAAGGAAACATCAGCTATCTCAGGAGACAAGAGAATGGTCCAGCAAGCACACTGGTGTCGAGGTGGGAAAAATGATGGCTGGTAGGAGCAAAGGAACTCAGCAGCCCTGAGCAGCATGGAAGGTAAGAAGAAGAACAAAGAGGCAGCTGGAGAACAGAGAACCCAAATCATGAGATTTTGGTTAAAGATCACTTCGAAAACACTGAAAAATCTTAATCAGGAGGAGGGCATAATCTAAAGGATGTTCTGCGTGGATTGCTCTGTGTGCTCTGAGAATAGGAAGAAGAAGTCAGGGAAGGAGGCCAAAATGCGAGTCCTGAGCATAGAACCCAGAACAGTGCAGTTGCCAGGCTTCCTTCTGTAACATCTACAGGATGCAGTCTGATTAGGAAAGACCCCGAGAGAACTTCAAGCACGCTATGTTTAAAAAGTGAAACACGGACTTCCGGGATGATGGCGACCAGGTGAGCAGCAAAGGAAGGATCCTCGCTGATAAGAGTCCCCCAGCTCGTGACAGGCTTGGCGAGTGCAAACGCCGAGACCTCAGCTGGGAAATTCAAACTGAATGTGTTTCTCTGCGCTGCCAGAGATGCGGCGGGTGGGACCAGTTTGCCGTAGCGAGATAAAGACCGGATCGCTGGGAACCAGAGACGCTCAGCGCCGCAGACAGGTGGCGACTCAGCTGCGCCCTGCGGGTGCAGGCGGCTCGGTCCCTCCCGCCTCCCGATCCTACGCAGCTCGCCAGCAACAGTGGCCAAAAAAATCGCCTTTTTAGCAACCGCAGCACGGGGCGGGCTCAGAACCCGCACTCCTCGGGCAGGCTCCGCAAATCCGAGCAGCCAAACGGGATCCCGCTCCGGTCCTGGCCCCCGCGGCCCCGCGTGAGGAGCACAGAGGAGTGGAGCATCCCGCTCCCTCCCCCAGACCGGGATAGCATGAGAATTGGCACTTTGGAACCTTCCTGAAGCACGGATTCAGAAATAGGTGAGCTATTTGTGCTCCGTGACTGGATCACCGAGTGGGGGAGGAGGTCTGTGCCCATACCTGCAGGGAACCCTGGGCGGGCGGGGGAGCGGATTTACACGCCCCACCCAGCTCTTCTGGTAGGTAGGGAGTAGCCCATCCCACAAACCAGCACCTGAGCAGCCTTTTAAGCGGAACTCTCAGCAGAAAGCTTAAGGGACATTCTCCCGAAGAGGAGGAGTCATTGGAGCAGCCTTTGCAGCACATTTTTGCCTGATGAACTGCCGGGGTAATTTATTGCTCAATATTTCGAATCTGTTACACAAAAATGGGAAGACAGAAGAACAAAACGGAGTCTCAGAACTCAACCCCACCCAGAACAAATCCTGGATGCGAAGATAGAGGGGAACTAGGAAGCCACATACCTGCAAATTCTGAAACCACTGCATCCAAAATAATGAAAAAACTCCAGCAGGCCATAGAAGAGCTTAAAGCAGAAATAAGCCACATACCTGCAATAATCTCTCAGACAAAAAATGAACTGAAAACTATCATGGAAGAAATGTTCCATATACATAGAGAAGAAATAGATAAAACATTAAAAGAAAGTAGGAAACAAATGGAAACATTACAAGAGCAATTTAGGAATGAATTACCAAGAATGAAACAGGCCCAAAGAGATTTCCAGGAATTGAAAACTTCCATTGAAAGCTTGCAAAACTGCTTAAATGAAACCGAAGATAGAATTTCAGACCTTGAAGACAGCATGGCAGCATATGAGCATGAAAGGAAGGATCTCATAAAATCATCAAAGACCCAAGAAAAATCAATCCAACAGCTGCGAGATGAGGCAAAACAAAATAATATTTCAGTAATAGGAGTCAGTGAAATAGCAGGAGACAACTCAAATGATATAAAAAGAATATTTGCTGAAATAATAGCAGAACATTTCTCAAACAAGGTAAAAGATGCTGAAGTACAGTTAACCAAGGCATATAGAACCCCAATGATCCATAACACAAAGAAAAACACACACAGGCATATAATAGTCAAGATCCCAGATATCCAGCAAAAGAACACAATATTAAAAGCTGCTAGAGAAAAGAAGCAGATCGCCTATAAAGGAAAACCTATCAGAATCACAGCCGAGTTCTCAACAGAAACCATGAAATCAAGAAGAGCTTGGAGTGAGATATTACAGATTCTGAGACAAAACAACTTCCAACCCAGACTGATGTATCCTGCAAAACTATCCTTCAAATTCGATGGAGAAATAAAATATTTCCACGACAAAGAACAACTGAAGAACTTCATGAGTGCCAAACCAGCATTGCAGACAGCACTAAAAGATATTCTAGACAGAGAAAAAAGAGACCACAATCCCAAGAACAATGATAGAAATAATCTCCTAAACAGAACAAGTAAACAGCAAAAGAAGGAAAACAACAAGTAAATAACATGACTAGAATAAGCCAACAAATAACCATTATAACCATTAATGTAAATGGCCTCAATTCAAAAGTCAAAAGGAAAAGATTGGAATATTGGATAAAGGAACACAATCCAATGCTATGCTGTATACAGGAAACACATTTTACTCAAAAGGAAATCCACAGGTTGAAAGTTAAAGGCTGGAAAACAATTCTCCATGCAACATTTCCCAGAAAAAAGCAGGGGTAGCTATTAGGTTTGCACACAATGTAAACTTCAAACGAAAAACAATCAAAAGAGATAAAGAAGGCCATCACACACTAGCTAGGGGAAAGCTGCAAGAGGAAGAGATAACAATCCTAAACATTTATGCACCAAACCATGGAGCACCTAACTTTACAAGTCAAATCTTAACAGACATGAAAAATCAAATAACTAATAACACTATTGTAATAGGAGACCTAAACACCCCTCTGACGCAAAGAAATAGGTCAACTGGACAGAAACTCAGTAAAGTAATAACAGACCTGAACTAAAAATGTGAACAAATGGACTTAGGAGATGTATACAGAGTGTTCCACCCCACAACACCAGAATACACATTTTTCTCAGCTGCACATGGGTCTTTCTCTAAAATAGACCACATTCTAGCCCATAGAGCATATCTACCTAAATGAAAAAAAACTGATATTATCCCATACATAGTATCAGACCACAGTGCAATGAAATCGGAAATTAATGACAAAGAGATCTCTAAAAACCACATAAACACTTGGAAATTAGACAACAACCTCCTGAATAACCAAGGGATCACACAAGAAGTTAAAGAAGAAATTAAAAAATACCTAAAAATAAATGAAAATGCAAGTACAATCTACTGAAATCTGTGGAATGCAATGAAAGCAGTGCTCAGAGGGAAATTTATAGCAATGAACTCATATACAAAGAAAACAGAAAGAGAGCAAATAAACAGCCTAATGCTACACTTCAAAGTCTTAGAAAAACAGAAGCAAGCCAAACCAAAAGCCCAAAGAAGGGAGATTATAAAACTCAAGGCAGAAATTAATGCAATTGATATGAAGAAAACTCTACAAAAACTTAGCAAATCAAAGAGTTGGTTCTTCAAAAGAATAAATAAAATTGATAAACCCCTAGCCAACGTTATCAAAAAAGAAGGGAAATATCTCAAATTCACACAATAAGGAATGAAAAAGATTAAGTCACTACAGATCCCACAGAAATCCAAAAGATCATTAATACCTACTTTGAAAATCTTTACTCCCATAGGATAGAAAATACAGAAGAAATGGACACATTCCTAGAAAGGTACAAACTACCAAAATTCAATCAGGAAGACGTAAAAATCCTCAACAACCAAATATCAATTAATGAGATTGAAAACGTCATTACAAACTTACCAAGTAAGAAAAGCCCAGGCCCTGATGGATTCACAGCAGAATGCTATAAAACATTCAGAGAAGATTTAATGCCAACACTCTTCAAACTCTTCAATGAAATCGAAAAGGAAGCAACTCTCCCTAACACATTTCTGGAGGCAAGTATTATACTGATACCAAAACCAGAGTGGGACCTTACCAAGAAAGAAAACTGTAGGCCAATCTCTCTAATGAACATAGATGGAAAGATACTCAACAAAATGCTGGCAAATAGATTACAGTGAATCATAAGGAAAATTACACACCACGACCAGGTAGGATTCATTCCAGGAATGCAAGGATGGTTCAATATTCGCAAATCAATAAATGTAATACATCATATTAATACAGTCAAAGACAAAAACCACATGATCATCTCAATAAATGCAGAAAAGGCTTTTGATAAAGTCCAACATGCATTCATGTTAAAAACTTTAGACAAAATAGGAATAGATGGCGTCTACCTCAATCTGATCAAAGCCATCTATGACAAACCAACAGCCAACATCATGCTAAATGGACACAAACTGAAAACTTTCACTTTAAAGTCAGGAACAAGACAAGGATGTCCATTCTCACCACTCCAATTCAACATAGTTCTGGAAGCATTAGCCAGAGCAATTAGACAAGAGAGAGAAATAAAAGGAATAAGGATAGGAAAGGAAGAAGTTAAATTATCACTATTTGCAGATGACATGATACTATACATGGAGGACCCCAAAAGCTCCACAAGAAAATTCCTGGAATTAATCAACAAATTCAGCAGCGTAGCTGGATACAAAGTCAACACCCAAAAATCAATAGCATTCCTATACACAAACAACAAACAGACCGAGAGAGAAATTGAGGAAATCATACCTTTTACAATAGCGACCAAGAAATTAAAATACCTAGGAATCAATCTAACAAAGAATGTGAAAGACTTATTCAGTGAAAACTACAGTACTCTGAAAAAGGAGATCGAAGAAGATTTCAATAAATGGATAAACATACCCTGCTCATGGTTAGGAAAAACTAACATCCTGAAAATGGCCATACTACCAAAACTGTTGTACAGATTCAATGCAATTCCCATTAAACTACCATTAGCATACCTCACAGATCTAGAGAAAATATGCCTCAAATTCATCTGGAACCAGAAGAGACCCAGAATGGCAAAAGCAATCCTGGGCAATAAGGACAAGTCAGGTGGAATCACAATCCCTGACCTAAAATTATACTACAAAGGTACTGTAATAAAATCAACCTGGTACTGGCTAAAAATCAGACCTGAGGATCAGTGGAACAGACTGGAAGATGCAGCCACAATGAAAAACCCACTCAGCTACCTAATATTTGACAAAGGGGTCAACCAAACTCACTGGAAAAAAGAAGGCCTGTTTAATAAATGGTGCTGGAAAAGCTGGCTTGCCTCTTGCCGAAAACTGAAAATAGACCCAAGTCTATCACCATGCACCAAACTCAGGTCAAAATGGATCACAGACCTCAATATTAAAAGAGAAACTCTAAACCTATTGGAAGAGAAAGTAGGTAAAAATCTTGAAGACATAGGAGTAGGCAGAGAGTTCATGAACAAACATGAAACTGCAAGGGAAACACTTCAAAGAATCAATAATTGGGACCTCATCCGACTGAAAAGTTTTTGTACATCTAAAGAAATCACCAGCAAAGTAAAAAGAAAACCCACAAATTGGAAAAAAAATCCTAGCAGGCTGTCTCTCAGACAGAGGTCTTCTATCTAGAACATACAAAGAATTAAAAAACATGTACCTGTCCAAATTCAAAGACCCAATCCAGAAATGGGCATCTGAGATAAATACACACTTCTCAGATAAAGAAATACAAATGGCAAATAAATATATGAGAAAATGCTCCACATCCTTAGTCATTCGAGAAATGCAAATAAAAGCAACACTGAGATTTCATCTCACCCCAGCAAGACTGGCCAGTATTAAAAAATCATCCAATAACAGATGCTGGCGAGGCTGTGGAGAAATAGGGACTCTATTACACTGCTGGTGGGAATGCAGACTGGTACAACCACTGTGGAGAGCCGTTTGGAGATTTCTCAGCAAACTAGGTTTAGAGGTTCCATTCAAACCAGCTATTCCCCTTCTGGGTATATTCCCAGAAGATCTGAAAACATCATATCACTCTGATATATGTGCACCCATGTTTATAGCAGCGCAATTTTTAATAGCTAAAATGTGGAAGCAACCCAAGTGTCCACCCACAGAAGACTGGATTAAAAAACTGTGGCATTTTTATATAATGGAATATTATTCAGCTATAAAGAAAGACAGTTTTGGGGACTTTGTAGGCAAATGGTCAAAATTGGAAGCCATACTTGTAAGTGAAATAAATCAGTGGTACATGAACAGGCAACGTATTGTGTCACTGGTGTAAGAACCTGAGGGTGGGAATATAAACTAAGAGACATGAAGGAAATCTGTTCAAAAGCAAAGAACAGATGGGAGGAGGGAAAGGAGAAAAGAAAGAGGCAAAAATGTATGCATGTATATATGTATATACATATGTGCAGGATGGCTAACATGGTTCTACTCTTGTATTATGTCACTTAATGCTAAGGAATAGTTGATGACTGGTTTTTCGATCAATCTTGAATGTCTGTATGTGTTATCCTGAGCATACACTTTGAAGATATCAATATGCAATGCAGCCACTATTGTTGGTTTTCTGTGGCTTTGTCTATAGTTCAATTCTGATCATACTGTTATTGTACTACTTTGTGCCTCTTTGTTAATGCTTTTTAGTTTCTTTTTTTTGTGTGTGTGTTGTTGATGTAGTTCTTTTTCTAACACACTTTAAAGGAAGGGAAAAAAAAATAAAGGAAGGGAAAGAAAGGAAAAGGGAAGACAGGAAAAAATACGTAAGAAAGTAAGTATGTAAGTACAGCATATCTTACATAGTTGTACTACTGAACTAGGTCACTTCATAGTAAGGAATAGTTGATGATTAATTGATTGATCGATTTTGCATGTCTGTACCTTTGTTCCTGAATATACACTTCGAGGTTATCAGTTTGTAAAGCAACAACCATTGTTGATTCCCTGTCACCTTGTCTGTAGATCAGTTATGATCGTATTATTCTTATGCTACTTTGTGTCTGTTTGTTAGTATGTCTTCGTTCTTTTACTTTTAAAATAAAAAAAAAAAGAAGTCAGGGAGGGAGAAACTGCAGCTGGAAGATCAAATAGAAACTGGCTGTGGGTGGGACACAGGAAGGGGCTAATGACAGCCCGGGTTAATGTGGAAGCACCGAAGTAGGAAGAAAGGGACTATTAATATAGGCTGTCATTTACGGAAGAGGCAAATCTGGACTTGCTGATGAATGGGGGCTGACAAAATTATCTTGCATCTATGTAGACAACTTCAGAGGATGGTATTTTTCTACAAGTGCTTATTTTTGTTGGGATAGTTGTTTTCTTGGAAATGGTAAGAACAGATTGACAAAAAAGGTAATAGATGCCTTAAGTTTCCCTCAAATTCTTTTGATGGCTTTTCATTGTATTACTTACACTCTAGCTGATGTCACGGCTGCACAAGTTCATTCATGGATAGCTGACACATGCTTATTATTTATGCCAACTGAATAAAGTGGCCTGCAGTAAAGGATCTTGACAGAATGATGCGATAGTTTCCTGGTTCCTTGTCAAATTCTTGTGACTCATTATCTACTTCCACCCCACTCTGCTGACACGTTGCACTTCATCTCAGTTTTCTGAAAAACCATCGCAACACATCTCTTCTGCTCTCTAGGGTTTTCATGGCCACCATATTCAAGATAGGGTTCCTAGTTCAGGGTGGGTTTCCCCTGCTTTTTCTTCATACATGCCATGTTTTCACTCAAAGTGGCTACTCAATGTTCCTTAAATCAACAGAATTTAATAATCTGCCTGTAGATCTTGCAGTTTTCCACAGACATATTCCTATCACAACTCCAAAGCAAAGTTATTCTTCCACTTTTGTACCTCTAACTCTTGCCTAAGTCAAGGGTAAGCCACTGCCTAACCCTCCTGAGTATAGCTTCTTGGGACATAGATGGACCTTTGGTCCTGGTAGAACAATGGACATCCCCCACCCCATGACCTAGTATCAGCGTTAGACAATCATATATCACTTCAAGGTAAAGTCAGGGGTTAGAGTTACTGTGTTGAGGTCTACTACTATTGTAAAATCAAGAAAGACATACACAGAAGCAGGATAATTTTGTGCCCAGAGGAGAGACAGGAGACCAAGCAGTCCTCTGTTAAGAGGTAAAATGGCTTATATTGATACCCCTGTTGTGTCTCATGTCAGTCCATTTCCAGTCTAAGAACCCTTCCTACCAAGTGCCATCCCATCTAAGTCGATTTCTGTTACTAGCAAAAATCCCTTCCCTGCTGACCTCCCTGGAAACTGTATGCCCACCTCCTTCCATCTGAACACTCTTAGCAGTTTGCAAACGTTCCTCCTCTCTCAACCGCAGCACCTAACACAGTGTCTCACACAGGGGCATTTACAAAGTGAATAGTTCTAAATGCTTTTTGTCCTTTTAACCACTGTTGAAGTCTTGTGTTTAACACAGTATTATTTAGATACTAGGTGGGACCGATTCCAAAGTGATTTTCAATTAATTTTCTTTGCAAACATTGTTGCATCTCAAAAAGATCCTTGAGATTGTTCTCTAAGGTTTTCAATTGTGGCCAACCTGAGTTGGAAATTACTAACTTGGACTGAAGTGTACTGTGCTGCACAACTGGCATTTCTTATACTAAGTCACGTGTATTTCAGAAAAGGAAAGATACTATTTTGAATGAAATCTTGCTCTAGTAAATGGTACCTACTTTGTAGCTGAATTGTATCCCAGAGGTTTCACTGGGTAACAACGAACGAGACAGATGTTTTACATTGCTGGCTTGGACACATTCTAAATTTCAGATGCTAAATCCCAAATGAACATTTCAAAGCTTCCATAGATGCATATTTTTAAAACTACAATATACACAGAAAGAAAAATAGAGGTATTTGAAACATAACTTAAAGCCCTAGGTCTGGTGAGAATGAGAACGTCATAATTCCAGTGAGGAGTCATGATAGCTTTTAATGCTCACAAAGAATCTATCAGAGACAGTAGAATACAGAGGTTACCAGCTAGGGCTTAGGAGTCCAGAGCTCGGACTTCAAATAAATTCTACTAAAAAAAGTACTTTCTGTGTGAATCTGACCATGCTATTCAATATCTTTTTTTTTTTTTTTTTTTTTTTTTTGGCGGTCCTGGGGATCAAACTCAGGACCCTGCGCTTGCTAGGCAGGCGCTTATTCCACTGAGCTATATCTCCAGCCCCTCTATTCAATATCTTTTAGCTTCAATTTTTCTATCTAAAAACCTGAAGTGTGGCTGCAAATGTACTTACAGAATCTGAGGAAAATAAAAATCAGACTAAGTAAATGCTTTAAGGTAATACTGAACATGTAAACATCTCATACTGTGTATGAGCTATTGGTGGTGGTATCTCACTGTAGTAGTCACAGATTTCCACCTGATTTTATTTGTGTCCTGGCTCTGAAAAGAATTGGATGGAGAAGGTTAAAATTGTTCTCTGAAAAAAATATATTTATCATGAAGGATGTATAAACATTGAAAGGGAAAACAATATCTAACATATGTCTTTGTTATCAGATAAGGAATATTTCTAATTTTTCCTTCTGATGCTCATGAATTTTCCAAAGTCTGTCATACGTAAGCAGTATTAATGTTACCCTCAACCTGGTTAAACTTTGGACAAATTTCTTCCTGATTATAGGATCTTCAACTGACTCAGAGCATTTATTTCAGAAAACTTGCAGTCTCTGCCCCTCTGAATATAAGTTCTCAAGGAATCAAAAAATATTCTTCTCCAAGACCAGACAGTGATTCCTTTGAAATATAATTAGGCAAAGTGATAAGGTCTCTATTTCCAAGTCTCTGTGGGAGTGCAGGAGCTTAACTTTACAAAAATAACAATTAGCAAACCCAGTGCCCTAATCATGTCGATGCGCCACCTCCAAGACATACTCCAATCATTTTCCCTTAGCTCACTCCAGCTCTTAGGTATTTTCCTACCTTTTCTTTTACTGGAGCTGGGTTCAGCTTTTTCACTTATTGCCAATCTCGCTTCTTTATGGCAATAGTACTGCATAGTCTCCCCCGCCTGTTTAACTTGCCTGGTATAATTTTTTTTCTCTTACATTACCAGCATAGTATTTGTAGTTAAAGCAAAGAATGTGTGTGTGTACATACATAATATTCGTTTTCTAAAAAGCTAAAAAGGAACAGAATTTTTGAGACTTTAAAACATGTGACTTCAAACTTGCTCCTTAATAGATACCAATAATTGTAATATTTCATCAAACCTGCCATCAGACAGTTGTGTGAATCCACTGGAGTGCTGGGCTCAGAGCCATGGCAGCAGATAGATTTTTTTCTTGTTTTCTAAAGTATAGAGCTACAGTCTAAATCCCCTCTGGTTATTGATTTACAGAGTGACATTTAGAAAAGCTATGGTCTTCAACTTATCAGAGTCTCAGTTTCTTGTTTATAAAAGCTAAAGGGAAAAAGGCACCAAATGAGAAATTGAAAAGGAGATAAAACATTTTCAGCTAGAAAGATTTTTCTCTCCATTGATACGTAAGATGGGCTTCCAGAGTAGGCTTGTGAGGGCCACACTGGCGGCAGAGCTTGGCTGGTGACAGCTGCACCTTGCTGTCAAGTTCCGTTCCTCTCTGTTTCCACGTCATCTGTAAAATGGAATGATTATGACAGCCTTTCTCACAGTTCACTGTGAATATTAAAGGAATTAATATTCACAAAGCACTTGCATTTTTAACTGGGCTTTGTACATAATACTTTGATGTCATTGCTGTTTCAGGCCTTTGTGTTCCTTACTGTACTATGAGTATAGTCCTTGCTCAGAATCTACAGGACCCCCCGATGGAAATCAAAAGCCAGAAATGCTCAAGGTCCTTCTGTAAAATGGAACAGGACTAGCATATAACCTACCCAGATCTTCCCATATATTTAAAATCATCTCTAGGTTACTTATAATAATGAGACTATCTAAATACATGTTATGCTGTATTGTCTAAGGAACAGAGACCCACAAAAGTCTGTGCACATTTAGCATAGATGCAGTCTTTTTCCACATGTTTTGATCTGAAATTGTTCAAATTCATAGCCGTGGAACCGGTAGATACATATACCAACTAAATTAACATTTTAATACTTTTCAGGAAAAAACACAATAGCCACTAGATAATTTGATTTGAACATAGAAACAGTCTGTTATGATTTTCTTTTGGCCAAATGTAGAATTTTACTTATGAGCACAGAAAAGTCAGGGTTGTGTGCACATCTGACATCAAGAAATTGCTATGTGAGAGAAAAATGAAATAAGAAGGAATTATGGGTTTAATCTTAATAGATGTCTATTGATATGTCCATTTCCAACAGAATTAAGGGTCTTTCTCAATGTAAACTCTTTGGTTTGCATGTGATTTATTATACCATTACTTTATATCATAGTTTATTAATCATTGCTCCACATTTGGCTTCTGATTACATTCCAAATTTTCATGACTAAATAAATATGACAATTAGAAATATTACACAACCACACAGTGAAATAAAAATTACGCTGCTAAAACCTTGATATTCAGCATGTTGTGTTATCCTAGATGTTTACTTTTTCTTGTGCTTCTGGTATTAATTTTTGAAAAAGGATATTGTGAGTATTTCATTCATTCATTGTATATTTTTAAAAATTTCCTAAAACATACTTACTGGCTAATTTTAAAGTGATACAAATAATCATTAAATCTCCTGTAAGTGGTAATTTCAGGCCACAAATTTTCTAAACAAATCTAATTTTCTAACTTTTAGTTACTTTGTGAAGGATTAGAATAAAAATAGATATTATATAAAAACATTTACGTTTACTGAAATATATGCAGATATGAGAACATAGCTGATAAATGTATGACTCTCCAAGATCAGGGCATAGATGAAGAATACTATTAAATAGGAGGTCACATCTGAATTATATAAACAGATTTTATCCTCAGGCTTGATTTATCTCCATTCAGCAAAAAAAAATTGTTGATGTCAAAGAAGATACTTTTGACTTGAATTATAAATTTGCATACCTTGTATAATCGTACTAACTGAAAATTTATCACATTACAGTTGTATTCATTATATTTTCCTGAGAGTTAAATGGGATAATACATTCAATAAATCATAAGAAAAGAAATAGAAAGAGTTCTGTGATATTTTTTATAAGGGCAAGAATTCCAACCTGACCTCACCTGCATCTAACTGCTCTCATTCCAAAAGCTTCTGCCATACGTATTTGTTTTACTTGGACTCACATTGTGAATTTCAATTCTTAGTTTATTAAAGTATCTTTATATCGACTTATTTTATTTTATTTTTACAAAGTATCAAAAGACATGAGATTATGTGAGGCTACTCCCGAGAAATTATCTTTTGGAGGCTTATGAGTCTTTAGGCCCTGTGTCTTGGTTACCTTTTTCTTGTTCCTGAGACAAAATACCCAATACCCAAAATGAAGGAAGGAAAGGTTTATTTAGCTTACAGTTTGTGGAGGTTTCAGTCCATACTTGGCTGGCTCTGAGGCAGATGACAGAGGGAAAACATTCATGACAGCAGAACACAGCAAAAACCACAAGAGCAAAAGGGAAGAATGGTGGCAAGCAACCTCTTTCTACCTCCCTTACATTGTAAACAGCCTATCCTCACCCAGGCAGGGTATAGCACTCACATAATCTCCATGCCTTTCTCTTCCACAGGCTCAGGATCTACACAAAGTAAGTACCCTGGCTTCCTGCTGAGTCACTGAGCCAAGCCTCTGGACTCCCCAAGTTGACACAATGTACCAACCATAACACCCTAAGATTGATGAATTCTGCTTTTGACACAAATATTCATTAAGGCAACAGAAATAGCAAACTGGTACACTAGATCCCCCTCCCTCCTCTTGCCTTTTTGTTTTTGCTTTCATTCACCTAATTTTATGGTTGGGAATAAAGAAGATATTACATAAAATGAAGTGTATCATTCCCAAAAAAGAAACAACCACAGGCAATTTTAACAACGGTTGTGAGCAAAGAGCAAAGATGTAAGAATTAGACTGACATTTCTGCCCAAAACTTAGTTCCATCACTAAGGAACAGCTATTGTTCATGTGTATAATTATATCTGAGGGATGCATTTCTAGAAGTGGAATTGCTGAATTGGGAAATAGTACAGATAGCATTGTAATTTCTGCTGTTAAACTGCATCCATGCATAGGCCTACCAAGATGAATGGAAGTATTCATTTTGCATACACTAAATGAGACTCAGTCATACGAAACATTAGGACTCTGTTAGCTTGATAAGCAAAGACATGTGGTTACTCTGATTTTTACATTATATTTATTTACCAGTAAGTTTACATCATTTTAAAAATAAAAATAGATCTTTATTAGAGACTTTCCCATTCCTAAGACAAAATATCAACATGCACCACTTAAAGAGAAGTTGGTTTTGCCTTACAGTTTTGGTGGATTCAGTCCCTGAGCTGGATCCAAGTCAGAAAGAACGTGACAGAATGACATGGCAGAGGAAGGCTGTTCAGTTCATGGCTGCCAGAAATCAGAGAGAGAGGGGAGAGTGCAAAGACAAGAACACGGTCCATCAAGTTGGGCCCTCAGTGACCCCTTCCAGCCCATCCCCATCTCCAAATGTGACAATTTTGGAGGACATTTAAGAAGTTAACCATGTCAAAATCTAAGCAGATTTTCATAGCACTTCTGCATTTTGACCTAAAAGTTTTATGTAATCAATATTTGAAGATATAAAGTACACAATGAATCTGATACTCAGTGTTAGTCAACAGTACAGAGATAAGTAAAAATAGCTTTTGTTGTATAATAATATCTTTTAAATAGTGAATTATCTTCATCAAAAATTTAAGTCAATTAAACACTGGCCAAATTTTATACAAATCATAAATTTGTGTACAGGTACATTTATATTTATATTCTGCTTCCAGGTCACATGTTTCTGAAAAAATATGAAAGTATGGCTAATATTAAAGCAATACAATTTGAAATGTTTGAAAATTTAAATATTTTTGAAGAGCATAATCAAAGCATAAATTTAATTTTAGTGGTCACATACTCATTTAGATTACATTTTCAAGGAGTTTCTATAGCAACTAAAAGAAAAAGAAATTAAATAAAATTTGTGGCAATAATAGCTATGGAAATTGGTAGAATTTAGTTCAAAAGATTTCAGTCTTACACATGATAAATACCTTTGCATTCAGCTTACTTGCTTGTCAAGAAGGGGCTAACTAGGAATTCACCGATGGTTGTTCCATTGCATATTGTTGCCTTCAAACCAGTTTCTCAGTACCATCTTATCTAATGAAACTCTGTATTATCTCTAATGTTTTATTTAATAAATTTTTAATTCTGTTCAACAGTTTGAACAACCTTCCATTCTTTATATCTGGTAATCTGAGCAACATAGTTGAAGATAATAATATGTACTATAAGGACAACTGTTAATTTCCATCATTTTGTTTTGAAGTCCTGTATCACTCTTACTGTTCCTGCTTCGTTTTCTTTAGGTCTGGGCTGTTGGTATGTTGCTATTGTTCCTTTTTTCTCTTAATACTTTCTTTAAAATTAAGAAATATAAAGGGGCTAATTATTGATGAAAAACATGTAAATATACAGTAATATAGGTGTTAATAGGCAAGAAAAATAAATATATTCTGCTCTAAAAATGTACCCCAGTTTATTATAAAGATAGAAGAGTCAAGAATCAAATTAAAAGAAAAAAATGTTTGCAAAGACTATGCCAATATGTTTTTTAAAAGAATGTTCTCAGCTAAAACCTTAGTCTCCTTGGCACTTCCAATTAGCAATGAGACAGCTGATAGGAGCTTTGCCCAATGTGCTTGATAAATGAGGTTAAGCTTAGCAAAACAAAAATAAAATGAAACTATTTTTAAAGGCTGATGAAGTTTCATATACAAGGAAAAAAACTATTTTGTGTATTACTGAGATGAATTGGTCCTAACTCTGCAATATCCAAACACTCTTGACGATGATTTCTCTTTTCGGCAGTGTCTTCTTTCTAAGACAAGAAAGGTATCGGAAAAGATCACGACCCTTATGTCTTGGCCAAGCTGTCTCATTGTGAGGACTGCTACTGAGGCGCTAGAATAAAAGATAATTCAGTCTGTTGGGTTCTGAAAAGCTCTGTAGGGTCTTTTTCGGTGAGCATATTCAAGCTTGTTTTATTAACAAAGTTCAGCTTGATCCAGTTAGAATCTTACAGGAAGTTAAGAATATTCACACTAAGTCAACTTCCTACTTACCAGAATTCTAAATTGTTCCCCATATGCATTGATAGTTCTGAAATCTGGAGGTTCAAGTGTATTACTAAAAATTTAATAAAACATATTTTCCTCTAAATATCACTACCACTTTCATTACCATTTTTGTTTTTACTTTTTCATCCACTTGGTTATGGAGAACATAACGCTATGAAGTTTATAAACAGAAATACAGAACTAATGACCTCCTTCAGCCCCGACAAACAAGAAGAGGGATGCTTCTCTCACGGGGCAGGAAAACTTGGCAGAAAGAGTTTGGTGTGTTGGAAGGACTGAACTCTCTTAGTGTACCCTCAAAGTGGTCAAATGTAAACAAATTAGAGCAGGCTTGTTTTAATAATGCTTTATTTACAAAACAGGCTGAGGACCCACTTTGACTTATGACCTTTGTTGACCTCTGCTTCTGGCACAGTATGTCTAAATAGAAACCATATCCAAATCTGGTGTAAGAGAATTGACAATTTATAACCAAATATATGGAATAAAGTGATCTGGAAACATCTCTCTATCTAGTTTTACAGGTCAGCAACTCAGGGGAATGCTATTTATTTATTTATCTACCTATCTATCTATTTATTTATTTGTCTTGGTATCTGGAATGGAACTCAGAGCCTTGTCCTTACTTGGCAGGTGCTGTGCCGCTAAGTCCTCTGGGGAATTTTAGAATTGAGTGAAGCAGTAGGCTTAGTTGAACGTTACCTATAAGCATTCCTTTCAGCAACATTTAGGAACTTCAGAAGCGCAGACACCACTGGTCCCTTAAAGTAAGTCTCAAACTCTGTCCCTACCCATAAAACCCAGATTTACCTTAAGGGCTGGCCCCATACTTTTCTAACAACCCTGATTTCTCAAACTTCTTACTTAAGTGTCAATAACATGTGGCATCCCTCTAGCAAGTAATTTGAGAGGGAAAATCTACGCAACTTTCAAAAAGCTCTTGATTTTTAAGATAAAAAAGAGTAGAGTAAACTCTTAGCCCTCTGTCTTTCTTCCTGTTTGGAATGCAGTTTTGATCCTGACACTTTTCTGGTACAGTGTGAGCTTAAGAAAAAGCCCTGCACTTAAATTGGGAGACTGAAAGTGAAAGACCGAACTGCAAACCCCACGGCATGCTTGGATGCAGAGTCTTCATCAGCAATGAAATAAGCCTTAATTGATTAAACCACTGGAGCAAAGTCTCTCATACACAGAGCCCATCTTACATAATCTTTAACTTTTTAAAGACTTCTATTTCACATCTAGGTAGAAAAGGAAGAAACTCTTTAAAACACTTTCTTTGGACTAAGGAGTCTTAGTTTTCAAGTATTTCAGATTAAATACATCTGACTGCAATATTCTCAGCAGGCATCAACTGACCCTAAATGAGGATTTAAAAGAGTAGGAGGATGAAGTGGGAATTGAAAGAGCTCTTAAAAATCAATATAATGTTAGGTTGTACCAGATACTGAAATACAAGAAATTGCTCTTAAAGGAACAGCTGAATAGCTAGGTCAGACTGCAGTAGGTCAGGCTCTCCTGATGAATTAAACAGGAAGATGTGCTCATGAAGGAGGCACACAGCCTGGAGAGAATGCTGCAGAGTAGGTACACCCTGCCAGATAAAGATGGCCTCATGGCAGAAAGTGGATCAGCCATCTTGGAATGCAGAGGTTTGCCTCAGGATTCTCTGAAGATTCCCTTTCTAAGTTCCTGAAGTCCATTGTAAAAGCCTTTCCTAAAACTTTCCCACAAGGAACAGAATTAATTCTTCTGATGTTTAGAACCAAATAAAAGAAGATTTTTTTAAGCCCTTGGTCCTGTTCACATGACTATAGCAATAGGAGTAAACCTCACACAAAAAATAGCCTTAACTATTCTCTTAACTCTATATTATTATTTTTGAGTCAGAAGTTAAAAAAAATTGGACATTTTGTTTAGAAAGAATAATGCTTTTAAGGGTTAATGACAAGGAATTTATAATATACATTATATGTTAGACTATGAAGAATGTATATAACATTCAAATACCTTACAGGTTTTTCCTGAGGAAATGATGATAATTTTTAACCCCCATTACATGAAGAAAAGTGTCTGGATTTTTTTCATTGTTTTCTGTTAAAACCTGTCCTTTACTTCGCATATTGAATTGATTCTCCAACATCCTACTATAGAATACCCTATTGGTCTGGTGAGTTACATAAAATATTTTCTTTCATCACTGAATTTCCACTTGTTCATTGCAAAACTTCTGGATATTTTCAAAGCTGAACATAGTCTCTGTAGAGAATATAAACATGGAGAAGGGTGGGAGGTAAAAGCCCTTTGGCTACTATCTCCAACCCTATCCCAAAAGCAATTCCCATTACTTGTCACCATGGGACTTTACTGCAATATCTTTAATAATTTCACAACAACGCTCACTAGAGATATTAATGTTCATAGAGCACAGGTTATATTCACGTCTAATTTTAAAAAATGAGTTGCAAAGGAAGTAATGTTTAACTTTGGTAATGCCATGGTATAGAAAATAAATAAACCTCACTATTAAAATAAAATTGCAAACATCCAAGATTTGTGCCACAAATGACTTGGAGTGGAACCTTAGTAACCAGAGGATGGTAGGATTGGTATAGTGTCCCTATTTGAGAACTTCTGAACATCCTGGCTTGCCTGGGGTTTATCAGTTAAGCACCTAAGACCTTGTGACTCCCTAAGCTCAGCAAGTGCTTCAGGTTGGTCCAGTTTGAGTAGTAGTTATTCTTTCTTATGAACTACGTTTCAAAGTTGCCCCAGAATTCAGAAACCTCCACAAACTAACACTGAACAGTCATGTCTTCAAGCCTGTCTCTCTTCTGAACATTGGGCTTAAGGGGTTCAGAAATGAGCCTGCCAAAGAATCCATTTGTCCTGACTGACCTAGTACAAAAGGCTGACCATCAGCAACTGGATTTAGAGCCTAGCAATTCATACTCCAGCTGGCACACGTAGGAAGAAACCTCCAGGTCCTCTTGTAATATATTCCACTTCGCACATCTAAGGACAAGGGTTAAGACAAAGTGTGCCAACCAGAAGCATTTCTGCTCACTCATGCTTAGCTTGCCATGGCATCAGTGGCCCCTCAATGCACAGAAGCACATCAGAGTGAATTCACTCGAAACACTCACTCCAAGGGTGGCACAGAACTCTTCCTTATTAGTAGTTCCAACTATAGCTTCTAAGGTGAGACACCTTTACAAATATTTTAGTTCTTTTCCTTCTCTGTGCTTCTATTGCTACTCCATGAAAGATAATGGCACCGAGGGAGAAAAAAAGCAGAAAAGGAGGAAAGTCCCATTTCAACACGGAAACGTTTGGGAATCAGGAAAATTTTTATATAATTTAATTGGTGTATATACCTTGATTGTACTGTCCTTCAAATTGTTCTAGATTATTGAGAATGCTTTATAAATATCTCCTATCTCATTTGATAAAAACAATTTCCAAGCAATATTTTAGAAATGGATACTTTCATTTTCCCAGAATGAAGCCATTGTAAATATGTAGGATTCCACAGATGCTCACCTCTTTTCCTTACTCTGATGAAGAGCAGTCATTCTTTTTGCAAATGGCTGTTCTTTTGTGTCTCTCATTCGCTGCAGAGCCAGTCCTCCAACAGAAATGTTTACCTCCTCTTCTCTAAAAAGGAAGCTAACAACTTTGACCTTCTGCCTGGAGGTTTCACTCCGCAGTAAGAAATAACATTAATGTCTGTAAACCGCCCTGAGATCTATAGATGAAAAGTGCAGAGTGGAGGGAATTATTCTATTTAAGAAAGGAAAAAGCAGATACACTTGAGTAGATTCATTTCACACGTGAGTTGTGCTTCAGTGAAGTTGAATAGAGAGTGGTTCCTGGAGTGTCAGATATTCACGCGCATGCTCAGACCGGCAAGCAATAATGTGGAGAATATTGGCATTTCAAACACATGGCAACTTACTGATCGGATCAATTCGCTTCTCCATTCACTTATTCACAGCTGAATTCCACTTGCAGTGCATGAGCCCAGCATTCTTGCTGGCACATAGGGAAATAAGGATTGCTTAGCTTGTGCTTTTAAAATGAAGCCAAGAAAAAAATTAAATTCCAAATATTTCATAAATGTAGTTTAGCAAATATATCCCTGTAACTCTTATACCACTTGCTCTCGAGAGAAAATCAAACACGTTGTGAAAGTCGGAGCGGCTCTGTGAAGACTACCTTCTCTTCCTTTATCTGGACCTCCTCAGTCCTCCACTGTATTGCCTTTGATCTGGGAAAAGAGGATGCCAGGTATTCATTCTCTAGACCTACAAAGACCATCTGCTATTTCTCTTTCAAGTTCCTTAAAAAAAAAAAAGAACAACATGTACTAGATATCTAAACAATGTGTCTCTTCACATCCTTATATTTCTCTACAACAAATACTACCTGTTCTGTTTTTTACCCTCTTTCCTAATTGAGATCTAAGCTGGCAAATTTCTTTAAACTTAATATCACTAGGCGTGGTAATCCCAGCACTCAGGAGGCTGAGGCAGGAGGATCGTTGTGAGTTTGAGACCACCCTGGGCTACAAAGTGAGCTCAAGACCAGTCTGAACTGCATAGCAAGACCCTGTCTCAAAAAGACAAAAAACAATTTAAAACTTACTATCATCTGAAGTGTGAAAGTAAATCTAAGTACAATAGAAGTCTGTTCTTAACTAAGTTCTTAACTTACTCTTTATAATTTGAGAGACATAGAATGAACTGCAAATGGTTAAGCCAAGATTTTAATATCAAACCGGAAATCATTCTTCCATGCTAAAGCTGTGACGGTGCATGCCAAAAGCCTTCATAGCTCTAAAATATACAGCCTCTGGAGTGCATTAACCTCATCACAGTTAAATCTGAGGATTAGTCAGGCACCATGTTTAAGTGCTCACTATCCTGTGTGACGCTGGGCACGTGCCATATCAACCATTTGATTCTTATTCGCAGGAGATACCCTCTTGCATCTGTTTAGTTCTTTCATATTGACAATTTGAGATTGTCTGTTTATTTCTTTTATATCTGCATCTGTTTATTTCTGTGTCTATTCTTTTATATCAACTATTTTATGTACTTTTTATTTAGCATATGGTACTCAACTTTGATGTTTGTTTCTAGTGAAATCTAATAATATAAATTGTGTTTATTTTAATTGTGAAAAATAATCTATGATTTTGTGCTACAATCCCTAGCAACTCTTGCGTAATTTTTATATTTCTACAAAGCTCAGTCATATTCTTTTACCATGCAAAATGGACACATTTGAGACTGAACAGGAAGCAAGTGCCAAAAGATCTGCAAATTAAAAACTGAGGAAAGGAGAACTGTTAGCACATCAGAGAGGGAAAGTCTATGTTATGGAATGGAAAGACAAAAAGACATCTGCTTATGTTCATCTATTCAATATACAGAAATGATAGAATTTTAAAGAAGACATGAAAGAAAAATTGCAATAGTGGACATTGGTGATAATAATTCTGTGATGATGTGGGTAGAGTTGGCCAGCATCTAACAAGCTATTCTGTAATCAAAGGGTGAGGAAAAAATATTTTATAAAACATTTATGCATCTTTGGACCAAGCAATATGGAACTTGTTTGCTATTTATTCAAAACAAGGGGGCCAAAAAATCAATTCACAATTTTAATTAGGTCTAATAGACCAAATACTTGAAAAATACGAGATAGCAAAATGCCAACCAGGATGTCCATCACCAACATCTTTATCATGACATTCAGTGGGTAGGCAGTTCACTGAAATTATACCACTCACAGAAAAGAAAAACGAAGCCTCACATGACAGTGTAAAGTGTGTCATTCAAAAAAAACCAATAATGCAAAAAGAATTTGGAAAGAAATTAGATACTACTGTCCAGATCAAAATATTGTGCTGTGTATATTGAATGTTTTAAGACATACCATGCAGAAAAGTTATCAAAAAATTTGATAAAAGTATCATTTTTATTTTTCTTGTTATATTAGCTTATAAAAATTAATGAAAACTGCAATTTTTGTTCATCCTGTATTTAAATAGGTGAACTAGTGTTCTGGTTTATGTCTGGATGTCCCCCGAAAGCCTCATGTAGTCATGAGTGCAGACTTCTAGAGTCTATGATTGATCCCTGGCCCAGTGCTGCGATTATGGGTGTGAGCGCTACACCCACCCTGGGGCAGGCAGCCTGCACACACTACGAGGGAGGGAAAGAGGCTTGTCCTTCCACTGCCGCGCCTCCCTTTTGCTCTCTTTGCTTTTGCTGTGTTCTGCCTTCATGAACTGTTGCCCTCGGCCATGTGCCTCCCTGCCTTGGAACCAGCCAAGTATGGACTGAAACCTCCACAAACTGCGAGCTAAATAAACCTTTCCTTCTTGAATTCTGGGCATCAGGTATTTTGTCTGAGCAATGAGAGAAAAGTAACCAAGACAGCTGGCAAGTGTGTGATATATAGCATTTTTCATTGTGACACTTAAGATTTTCAACTTTACTTTTGGTTAAATCTAATAAAGATTAGTTTTTCATGCTAATGAAAAAAATCCATTTTGGATAATATTAATAACTAGTGGCATAATTCCGGTATAATTTATTGAAGGAAAATGAGAAAACAGATCACATTATGATCTAAAGTTTATAATTTCATTTAGTACTAACATATGACAGCATTTGGAGAAAGTGCATATGTTTCCATCAATTGTGTGTGTAAATTATTTTAGATAAAAAAGATCTATTCGTATATATAGGTGGATGACAGACAATAGACAGATAGACAGATAGACAGATAACCTTAAATCTATAGGCTCAAATCTAAAATTTGACAAGGGGATTAAATAACATTTTTTCTTTCTCTGACTTGTCCTTTAGGAAAAAATACACCTACCCAGACCCCACATGGATATTTGAATCTTGCCAACCATGCTTTCCAAAAAACCTGATCATTTCCTGTACCTCTAAGTAATTACATTTCACCTCTAGTGAGCATTTACATTACACGTGGACATTGCTAAGTAACTTTTCTTTCCCAACTCAAATGAGAATCTCAAGAACTCCACAAGGTAAATATTTATTTTTTGGCAAGTTACAAATGTGTGAACTAAACTTACATATAAAGGAGTAACTTTTCCTGTCTCAAATCTAATGAGAAACACAAACAAAATACAAACTCAGCTCAGCCCCTTTCTAAACTCTTTTCTTAGCCCCTGTACTTGAGATCTACTGTAACATCCTCTAGGGATCTAACACGTTATGTTATTTTCCCTATTGATAGGTTCTTTTGGTTTTTCTCACTCTTCCTTCAGACTTCAAGCTCTTACTTGCTATAACATTTGCCCAGAATTCATACTAATGAACAAATGATTGTTGCAGTGGTAATCAACAATCAAGTTACAAATTGCCATCTACACACTATACAACTTCATTTAGTTATAGACACTATAGGAATATGAAGTTAGTAAGAGGATGAATTCTTTCAACATATTGCCAAGTCAAAGAAGAGAGCAAGTAAATGTAGCAGTATCTTAGCTTTGTGATTATCACGTATTTTTACTTTCTGTCATATACTTCTAACATGGACCGTTGCTTTTAGTCAGAAATTCCAGTCAGATGAAGTTCTTCAGGTTGATGGTGAAAACAATTTTATCATCCCACTAACTGAGTGCCTTCTAACACTGTCAGAAGAGACAGGGTTCTATGTGCACCAGAGCATCAGATGCTGGGCCTGGTAATGACCATTGGGCAAGTAAAAGCAGGATAAAGTTGAAGGTTGACATCTCTGCCTTCATTTTTGTGTCTGACTCCTTTATTACCTTAAAACTTGGGATGAATTCCCTGTTCAGCTGTGCATGTGGGCATATCAACTATTTAAGGAATGTCTGTCTCAAGACTAATAGTATAAAGTTTACCAGCCCTAAATATGTGTAACCTAACTCTTCTCCCTCCAAGACTAAGAACACCAAGAAAACAAAAACTAATTTTCTGGCCTGCAGTGTCCAGGTCCAGATTCCCTAGTGTGATGCCTGCAGGTTTCAGGTCAATGTCATGAGCATGCAGTTACCTTGAATTCCAGGAAAGAGAGAGCCTTGCAGACCACCCCAGCATGGGGTCACTTCTCGAAAAATTAACCCACAACAGGAACTGAGGTCAATCTCTATACAGAAGCTGCTGACATCTCAGGATGGCAACTGCATTGCCCCCTCGGCAGTGACTGCTTTCCCAGAACATCACAGTACTAGTCCAGAAAAATACAGATCTTGAGCTTCTCTCCCTGTCCTTCTGGTCTACCTAGATATTGCACACAACGAAACTCTCTTCCTGCCCTTCACCACTGCTCATCTCTGTGATTGACATTTTGGGATGAAGGCCTGAGGGTGGTCTCATGTGATCCTACAAGCCAGATTGTTAGTCGTAACAGTCTTGTAGCATAAATGGACAAATAAACTGAATTTTTTCTCCCCAAATCAACCTATATAAAGCCAGAAGAGTTTCTAACTTTGTACAGCACAGCAGAATTGTATCTATTTGGGAAATTAACCAGGGCCTGATCATCACTCCTAAAACCATGCAGTACACAAAAATAGTTTCTTTACATTTGCAAACATTATATTTCCTGGGAGAATGTACTAAATTATATTTTATACCTTAGAAATTACTTAGAAATAGAACTTTTAAAATTCAATCGTGTATGTGTCAGTGACAGATTTTGTAATTCTTTTCAAACATAATTAAGCATGTAACTTCAGTTTAATTTGTATCAGTGTTCTTAAGCATTGACATATCCATAATAAATGAGTCTGTTTTCTGTGACATAAAGGTAGTTCTGGATGGGTAATAGCAAAATTAATATGTGAAGGAGGATATAAACGTGAAAATACATCTTTCCCATATTCCAAAATAGCATTCTTTAGCCCTAATAGAATTCTAATAGAATGGCTGTTGTTCTCAATTTCTTTAAATTTGCTACCATCCCTGAACATTAAAGCCATCACATTTAATTCACAATGTCAGCAAATTCTGATCAGGAAATGACAACTTCTAATTTTTGTGGATGCTTATACATTGCTCTTTTGTATAATAACACATAGCAAAAATGAATATTTTCTAGCTGTCATCTTTGATACTATTTTTGAAAAATATGTTGCAAGATTTTAAAAAAGTAAATATATGTGATAACATTTGGTTTTCCTTGCAACTTAAAGGCAGGCTCTGGAATGAAAATTGTGTAACAATTCTATCACAGACTTTATACAACAGACGGCATGAAGTTTAATCCTTCCATGTATTTGAAACTTGGATCAAAATACATAAAGAGATTTGAAAATGTTCCAATTTATAAATGGTCAAAATACCTTTAACTGTAAATTTAGCTAGCTTTCAGATTTTAGTTCTTTGAATACATTATTTCTCAATACACTGTTCTTCCACTCTAATTAAGAGTTTGCTAAATGAGAAAATAATGAAATCTAAGTAGTGAAAAGTGTAAAAGTCTTATATATTACATAAAGGTCTCTTTTAATGTTGCCTCTTTAGATTCCTCCCCTATCATTATTTGTTTTAGAGAATACATGTGCAGAAATGATCCTACCGCAAATGCTAATAATACTGGATAAATCTTCTTAAATTCTATTAACACCTTTTTGTGATTGTAAGAATGAGCAGGACAGTCACAGATGCCTAAAAGCAAGAAAGATTAAAATATGGAAGTTAAGTCTCTCACCAAGAACATGGAAAGTCACTACAAAAGTCACTCCTCATCACAAGAAGAACAAGTTAGATATTCTAAAAAAAAAATCTAAATTTTATCAATCCCATCAGAAAGCTGAGGTTGCAGTACAACCTAATGAAAGCAAAGGCTGACCACGGACAGGTACCAAAGGCATTATCACAAAGGCAGTCTACAGCACCTACCCACCTACCCATGTCACTGAATGCTCATGGCACACACTCCAAGCAGAGCAGAATATGTAAACATTCACTTGTGGTGAAGGCAGAGATGCTTCTCTAAGGTTAAGTATGTGTGGGGGAAACACTTTCATATTCTGGACTTCACATGAGCTTAAAGCAAAAAGGTTTTGTCATGGGGGGGGGAGGGCAGGAATCGCCTCGTTCTCCCAGCAGCAAGCAGAGAGAGAGAGGCCACTTACAACTGCGCGAGGTCCAGTCAGGTTGAGAAAACCCATCCCGAGAGCTATTGATGCATGGCTCCCGAGAGTGAAACAGGAGAATTAAAAGACATCGTCCTGCGATTTACATTCTAAGAGTGAAGTAGGAGGTCATTAGCCACAATGAGAGAGACGAATTCCATCCGCTTTCTTTGAATAGAACACAAAAGAAATGCCATCTGCTGCTTCCACTCTGGATTATTTATGAACCATGAGGCAGAGATCATCTGAGCCTATGGGGAGGTATGAAACACAGGGTGATGATATGAACTCTGCAATGAGTAGGAATAAGTGGTCTGTGTGGGGGAAAGTGAGGAACTGAGGGTGAATCCCCTCAGGCACAGATGTGTACGTCTGTATTCTATAGAAAGCAGAGCAAGGAAAGGAAACGAAGCAAGAGACACTGCCGAGCAACATCTTACTGGAGCTGTTCTTTGAGAGGTATTACAGAGTGGGAGGTGCAGGAACAGACAGCTGAAAGAAGGCTCCAGCTGATAAAGAGGCAGGATGCATTCTGCGAAGAGCAGTTAGCTAAACTGAAGAAGAGCTTAGAGTTCTACACAGTCCCCATCTAGCAATAGGCGAAAAGTGCTGAGAAACTGAAAGCAGAGCCCAGAGAGGGAATTTTATCTGTTCCATCCTGCTGCACAGGCCCAGTCCTCCTGGGTTACCTCCAAAGTCCCCACCAAACCTCCCGACGCAGAGCACCAATGAACCGCGGCACGCACTGTGTCAGTAGCCCCCAGCAGAGCATACTGAGAAGAGAGGATGGATTCAGCTCTTCGAACGTGGCAACTCCTTCACTATTGATTCCTCATGTGAAACAGATTTGTTTCCTAGTTTGAAAAAAATAATAAGCCACAATAGATTATAATGAAAAAGAAGCACTGGAGAAGACATTCCACAGAACCATGTCACATTTTGATCAGCAACAATTTGAAATGCAAAACCCTAAATCAGAAACACCTTTGGTGTTTGTAAATCCCACCCATGAAACTTAAAAGAGTGCTTTTTTTTTTGGCGGTACTGGGGATCAAACTCAGGACCCTGCGCTTGCTAGGCAGGCGCTTATTCCACTGAACTATATCCCCAGCCCCAAACTTAAAAGAAAAGTGCATGCTCTCTTGCCTTTTGTACCTTCCATCAGACTGTTTGCATCTGATGGGAAAACCTTCCTCTTTCAGCCAGGTCCATCTTGTGGTGAAATTCTCCCACCAAACTGTGGTAGGATCAGGGAGAGAAGAAAGGATTGAGCAAAATACATACATCCCAGGACATAAATTATGGGCAGAAAATTTTAGGCTGCAGTATGTTGATTTTTTCTCATTTTCTTCTCCTTTTTGTCCTCCTCTTCCTACTTTCCTTATTGTTTGCTTGGCAGTACTGGGAGAACAAGACCTAGGGTCATTGTACCACTGAGCTACAACTCCAGTTCTTGTTTTATTTGTGTTTTGAGCCTGGATCTTGCTAAGTGACTTGCCTGTTTCAAATTTGTGATCCTTCAGCCTCAACCTTCCCAGCAGCTGGGGTAATAGACATGCCCCCACCACATCTGGGTCTTTCTTCTCTTGATTATGTAAGAGTTACTTCATTTTAACTTATTGTGATATTTAATTATAAAGACAAAGATGGGAAATATATTTTCTTTATGTAATGATGTTTATGGTTGCAGTGAATTTACCAATACACATGTGAATTTGGCTGGGCAACCTATCAATAATGACTATAATAATGACTTTTCTGGTTAAGACTGACATTGTAAAACTGACACTTCACTATCAACAATGACTATATTTTCTGACTGTTTTTAAGACTGTCATTGTAAAAATACAAAACAAAGTTTGAAAACCTTCACCCTTTAGGAAACAGTAAGCCCCTCACACACAGGGAATAGCACAGAGCAACAAAAAGCAGCTGGTCATCACTAGTGGAGAGCCCAGAGCATTAAAATAAAAGCCCTTTACCTTTACCATCCAAGTCACATGTGTCCATAGCCTGTATAAAAAAAACAGACAAATGGGGGAAAAGAAAAATGCTCATAGCATATATGTAGGAACTTCTTATCAGCTACAACATAACAGGAACTTATTTCTTGAGTAAAAAAAAATGAGTACTGAAGGAAAGCACTTCTGCGGTGCAGGCATACAGTATTAGGGTAAATATCAGGTAGCGTCCTCACATAAATGCACTGTGTGAAGGATGTGGGTCTGTATTAGTCAGCTTTCCTTTGCTCAACAAAATACCTGACATCTACAGCTTACAAGAGGTGGTTTACTTGGCCCATGGTTTCAGGTGCTTCAGTTCACGACTGGTTGGCTCCATGGCAGAAACGTAATAGCAGAAATGTAATGGCAGAAGCATAAAGACAGAAACGTAATGGCAGAAACGTAAGGGCAGAGAATGTGCCAGATCAAAGACGGGGCTCAGAGAGTGGCCAAGGGACCTTATATACTAACAGAGCCCCTCAGAACAAATTGACAGAAACAAAGAGAATGGACAAAGCACAAATTACAATGGCAGAACTTATGATCTTTAGCTCAGTAACTGATAAAAGAAGTAGGCAAAAATATATAAGGCAATAAAGGATTTAAACAAAACTGCTAACCAACTTCATGTATTTCATATTTATAAAATTCTAAATACAACAAAAGCAGAATAAGCATTGTTTGATCCCAGGTGCACGTAGTATCTTTGCCAAGATAGGCCATATGGTTTGTCATGATTAAACACACATGATTAATATCTGTCCAAGAATTCAGAGTACCTCCTTCTACCACAATTGTCTTAAATTGTAAATAGTGATATAAGATACTTAGGAAATCAATGCAAGCAACTTGTTTTGGGATTTTCCAGCCTCCAAAACTGTCAGACATAAACGTTTGTTGGTTAAGTCACATAGTCTGTGGCATCATAATATTCATTTCTGAAATGACTAATGCAAGCCAAGCGTAGTGGCACACACCTGTAATCTCAGCGTTCAGGAGGTTGAGGCAGGGGATCACCATGAGTTCAAGGCCAGCCTGGACTACATAGAGAGTTCCAAGCTTGCTTGAACTACATAGTGAGACTGTGTTTAGAAAAAAAATAAATAAAAACTAGAAAAATGAAAGAAAAAAGAATGAAATGACTAAAGTATAGCGAACTGAAACAAAAAATTAACAGGAAAAGATAATAAAAATCAAAATCCTTCATGAACAATGATGCAAAGTTTATAGCAAATATTAGCAAATCAAACCTATTAATACTTGGAACAGATAACTATGACTAAGTAGTATTTATCCTATGCATGCAAAACTTAAAATAAATTCAGTAGAAGTCATTTATGATAGGAATAAGCAGACAAAGAATATCATCCCTTTTAATAGATACAAAATTGTATTTAAAAATGTAAACCTCATATTCTAATTGTACTGGACAGTTGTCTTTACTTTCCTGCTTCTACTTTTCTCATCAAAGGATAGGAATTTGAGGTATTGTGTTAAGATTCCCTGTTATTATGCTTTGGATGGGGAATGTCCCCCAAAGGCTTCATGCGCTCATAGTCAGGGCTTTTATAAGGTGATTGAATCACAAGAACTGCAACCTGACTTGCTGTCAGTAGATGGAGTCTAGGAGAGGAGGGCTTGTGACCCTGGGGTTGACCTGGAAGGGTATGTCCCCACACTGGCTCTCCCTTCCCTCTCTGCTTCCTGGCACCCAGGGGGTGAGCAGCCTCCCCCCACCAAATCCTTCCACCAAGCACTCCTGCCATGGAGCCAGCTGATTGTACCAAACCCTTTCAAAACTGTGAACCAAAATAAACCCCTCCCCCCTTTAATTGCAAGTGGCTGGAATTGCGTCTCAGCAACAACAGAGTGACTGAGACACCTTCCTCTCTTTTCAGTATGCAGAATATAAAAAAGATAAAACATATTTCCTTGTCACCACCTGCTTTGCACAATAACATATTTGCCTTCTTCCGATTTTTGTAAAAAACCTAAAGTTATTTAGTAGCCATTTTTCTTAAATTATACATTATAAACTTTTCTCAATAAAAGTGGACCAACTGCATGCCCTTAAGAAAGTTTTTCATTCTGTCCTACTGTTTATTTTCTCTTATATTTATGATAAAAGTGACTGCTTAAATAAATGAGTTCCTTATTCTCAGTAATATGACTTCACAGGCTATTCTGTTTTGTGCTGATATGGCCCTCTGGCTTTCTTTTGACTAGTGTTATACTGGTGTATACATTTATTTTATGTTCTTTTTGTTTTTATTTTTAAAACTGTCTTAGTAGTTGTTCTAGAGTTGAATTATACTTTTTAAAAAATTATTTTCAAACTGACACCTAACAACTCAAAAATTAGACACATTAGACTATCATGCTAATGTTCTAAGCAGGCTAAAATTATCCATCCTCTCAAGCATTAATAATTTCTTTCTTTGTTTATTCTTGATACTGGATATTGAACCTAAAGCCTTCTTAATGAGCTATACTTGCAGTCTTTTTAAAAATTAGATTTTGAGGCAGGTTCTGACTAAATTGCCCAGACTGTGATGAAAATTTCTATGCTCCTACTTTAGGCTGTAATTGTGGTTAAGCCCCACAACGTCCACCTTAATTTCTTTATGATAAAAACCTTCAAAACTCTTCCCTTCTGCTTTTCAAAATATACAGACATTATCATCCTCTACCGTAACCTCACTGCACAATAATACACTAGAATTTCTTACTCAAGTCAAACTGTACCTTAGTTCCTACTGATAAACCTCTACCTACATCCTTATCTCCATGCCCACCTCCAGCTCTGCATTCCCAGCTGCCTGACCCCCAGGCCTCCCCTGCCTCTAGGAACTACTATTCTTTCACCTTCTGTGAGGTCAGCTGTTTTAGATTCCATCTATGAGTAAGATGCTCTTATATTTGTCTCTCTGCCTGGTTTCCCATACCCAGTTCTAGCCATGTATTTGGGAGTGATAGGATTTCAAATCCAGTGCCTTGTGTTCTCCAGCCCAGGATATCACACTTATTTTCTACCTTTTCTTAGGTTACTTAAATGTAATGATTTCCTTTTACCTGTTTTTTTGTCTGATTGCCTCAAGTACTTTATTTTTATTATTTTAACAGTGATTGTACAGTTTATAATACTTTTTTAATTCAGCAGAGTTGCCTTCAATTTTATTATAATACTTCATATATAGTATGCAAATACTTCAAGGGCACAAGCACATTCCATGGATGCAAATTAAAACAACCCTGATACTCCATCTTACCTCAAAAGAATGGTCATTGTGAATAAATCAGCTAATAACAAAAGCTGGTGGGGCTGTGAGGAGAAAGGAACTGCTGGTGGGAGTGTAGACTGGGTAAACCACTGTGGAAATCAGTGTTGAGATTCCTCAAAAAGCTAAAACTAATGCTTCCATGTAACCCTGCTATTCCTCTTCTTTGTATTTTCCCAATAGAATTAAAAGCATCCTAACAGAGTAATATGTGCCACGCCCATGTTTATAGTGGCACGGTTTGTAATAGCTGAATATTGGAAACAGCCCAAATGCCATCACCCCAGGAGTGGATAAAGAAGTTGTGTTTTTTAATACAGTAGCATACTATTCGGTCATAAAGGAGGATAGACTTCAGACATGTTTAGTTAAATGTTTGTACCTTGAGACCATATTCTTAAGTAAAATAAACTGTACACAAGTTTGTAAATGTTACGTGGTTTCTTTGGTGTAAGAAATTGAAAGGGTAAATATGGACCGAAGTATGTACTAGGTTTTGTGAAATAGGAAGAAAATGTTCAAATGGGAAAGGGAGGTAGGGAGGGGGCAGGAGCAAAGGAAGGAAGGGAGAGGAAAGCATGAGCAAGTAAAGAAAAGATGGAAACAAAGTTTTTGTAAATAAGGAGAGAAAGATGGACTGAAGGGATGGGAGAGTAACGGGAAAAAATAAAAATCAAGATACATCATCATGTACAAGTTCCCTATGATAAATGTGATCATTGTGTATACCTGAAATGTACCAATAAACAATTAATTTAAAAATTAAAAATAAAAAATTAAACCAGATACAAGGAAAGACAATCAAAAAAAGAATATACTGTCCTTCTTCCTCTTTAGTAATCAATGTTATTGTTGCCTTTCACTTAATAAACTGCACAACAGTTACTGCTTTTCCTTAAGAATACATATTTTGCCTTAATTGTATGCATTTATCCTTTAGCTAGGGCTTCCTCTCTTTTTCATATTTTCTGTGAACATATATTTTCATTAGGTATTATTTTTGTCTGATAATATCCATTTTCATTTCTTTTCATATGTATCTACAGATGATAAATTCTTTTGGCATTTTCATGTCCAAGAATGTGTTTTCTACAACTTTTAAATAAAATATTTTTGTATGATATAGATTTTATTCTGACAGGGTTTTTTTTTAATTTAAAAAATATTACCATATTCTAATGTGTTTTATACTTCTCCGAATATTCTAGAATTTGTTACATGATTTAGTTAAGTTACTGGTAATTTTTTGTAATCTCTTGACTTTATCACTTATTAATCAAAGCATGATCAAAAGATAGTAAATTATTCACCGCCAAAGTAGACTTCCCTGAATTCACTGCTCCACAATGTATGAGTTTTTCCACTTTTTTTGTGAGAAAAGTTCTGCATTTGTCTTACATATATTTCAGAGACAGTTTCCTTTCATTATTTCAGGTGTTTTTTTTTTCTATCCTAGAATAATTCCTTCACACAGGTGCATTGATCCATACACTGAAAGCTTAAGGCAGATGTCTGGGATTTTCTCTGTACGCAAAGCTGAACTCTCAAGAATGACCCAGGCAGATCTTGCCAGATGTCTTTGAAAATCTCTTCCAGATTTCTGTATTCCTTTAAAGCATTTTAACTTTGTTAATTCCCTCAATACAACAAATGTCCTAACTCTTCTTGTGTGCTTCCAGAGTATACTGTGTACACTGTTAAGAAATTCACCACTACTTTATTTAAGTATTCTTTTACTTGTTTGTCTTTCTTGAGGGGAAAATAATTGATTTGTACTTTGTTTAATTCATAGTGGGAAAAGTAAAGGTTAACATAATAGGAATTAGCAGTATTTGTTGTTTGATGAGTGAGACTGAATACGTGATCACTTTTGTAACTCAGAAAAATAAGTACAGACCTACAATGCGGAAAATCAATGCAAAAAACAGGTATATCCCAAAATTTCAAACATAATGCCAATGATGAGTCAAGAAACAAAGGTTGTGATAAATAAATTGATTTCCTTCACTAAATTATGCAAGATTTGTGCACTGTTAATCTCACATATTAAACAGATACAGTACATTTTACATGTATATTTATATTTATTTATAATTTCAGAGTTTTAAAAAATCCTTCAAAATAACCATCTTCTTTCTTTGATACAGTTAAACTACATTTTATGGATTTTTTTGAATGACAATTTCCAAAAGGTCTTTCATTGACTTTTGGTGGAGTTTTTGGAGTCTTCTATATGGAAGATCATGTCATCTGCAAATAATGATGGTTTAACTTCTTCCTTTCTTATCCATAACCCTTTTGTTTCTACCTATTGTCTAATTACTTTAGCTAATGTTTCTAGAACTATATTGAACAGCAGTGGTGATAGCAAGCATTCTTGTCTTATTCTTGATTTTCGAGGAAGAGATTTCAGTTTCTGTCTACTTAGTAAAAAATTGGCCTTTGGTTGGTCATAGATGGATTTTATCATATTGAGATAAACACTTCGCATTCCTTTTCTCTTCATGGTTTTTAATCATGAACTCTTAGTCTGTTTAGCCAATCACATGATTTTTATCTTTGCTGCTGTTTATGTGGTGCATTATATTTACTGATTTGCATTTATTAAACCATCCCATATCCCTGGAATGAATCTTACTTTGTCATGATTTTTAATGATTTACTGCATTCTGTTTGCCAGTATCTTATTGATGATTTTTGAATCTATGTTCCTTAAGGAGATTGTCCTGTAGTTCTCTTTTATGAGTTGGCTTGGATTCTTTTCTCATTTTGGAATCAGGCTGACGCTAGCTTCCAGGAATGACTTTGGGAAGACCCCTTCCCTTTCAATATCATTAAAGAATCTGAGGAATATTCGCTTAAACTTCTCTAAAGTTTTTGTAGAGTTAAGTAAGGAATACACTGGGATCATAGTTTTTCTTAGTAGTTTTTGCATTATGTGTTTTTAAGAACATTTTCTTGGTTATGCTTTTATAGTTCATAGGTATCTAAGAATTTACCCATTTCTTCTAGATTACCCACTCTATTAGAGGATCGGTTCTCAAAGTAGCTACCAATAATCTCCTGGAATATGGTGTGGTTTTGACTTTTGCATTTCCAATTGCATAGATTTGTGTCCTTTCCTTCCTTATTTTCATAAGTTTGGAGACAGGATTGGCCCTTTTGTTTAATCTTTCAAAGAATGAACTCTTTGATTCATGGACCTTTTGTGTTCTTTTTAGTATTAGCTGCATTCATTTTTGGTCCTTCTTTATAAATTTTTTCCTTATACTAGCTTTGAGTTTGGATTGTTGTTTTTCTAGAACCCTCGCATGCATAATAAGGTCATTTATTTTAGCTTGCTTTTTTCCTAATATGGAAATTAACTGCTATAAACTTCCCTCTTAGGACCACTTTCCTTGTATGCTATAGGTTTAAGTATGTTTTACTGACATTATTGTTTGATTAGAGGCACTGTCTACCTTCCTTAATTCTATCTGTGGCCCACTGACTATTTAAGAAGGTATTATTTAATTTCCATGTGTTCAGAGTTTCTGCTGTGTCTTTTGCCATTGTTTTCTAGTTTCAATGCACTGTGATCCAATAACATGAAAAGGATAATTTTGCTTCTTTTGTATTTATTCAAACATGCTTTGTGGGCTAGTATGTGATCCATTTTGGAAAGTTCTATCTGCTTCCAGGAAGAATGTGTATTGGCTGGAACACTCTGTGGGTCTCTACTAACTCCATTTGTTCCAAAGTATGGTTTCACTCTGATATATCTTTGGTGATGTTTTTGTCGGGTTGATCTGTCTGTCATGACAATAAGACATTGAGATTGCCCATTACCATCATGTGAGTGTTTATCTGATTTTTCATGTCCATTAGGGTTTGTTTTATGCAGTTGGATAGAACCACAGTATTTGGCACATATATGCTTATGATTGTTAAGTCTTTCTGTTGATTTTTTTCCTTAACCCAGTTATGGTAAACCTTTTAGAGCTTTCACTGATACAAACAGCCTGCTATGCCACATATCCCATAGTTTCACCATCACTGCCTTAACAAGTATGTGGTGACCATATTTGTCTCTTCTGATCATTTTTGGCTTGAAGTCCACTTTTTCTGAAATGAGGACAGCAATTCCTGCTTCTCTCTGGGTTCCCATTACATAGAATATTGTTTCATATCCTTTCACTTTTATTCTGTGAGCTTCTTTTTTAATTAAATGTGTCTCGTGTGTACTTCATATTGTTTTTGAAAAGTAAACTCAGTAGCACAGCAGGATACAAATTCAACATTCAAAAACCAAGAGTGTTCCTGTACACCAATAAGAAACCCACTGGGAAAGAAATCAAAGAAATAACACCCTGCACAAAAGTATCAAGAAAAAGTGAAATATTTAGGAATCAATCTAATGAAGAAATGCTAAGACCTCTGTAGTGAAAATTAGAGTACTCTGAAAATGGAGATCAGACAGGATAACAGATAATGGAAAGACATCCCCTGTTCCAGGGTAGGCAGAACCACTATGGTTAAAATGGCCATGTTCTCTAAAGTGTTATACAGATTGATAGCAATTCCAATCAAGATACCATTATCATTTCTTATAGGACTAGAGAAAGCAATCATTACATTTACATGAAACCAAAACAGACTGGAATAACAAGGGCAATCCTGAGCAACAAGGACAAGGCAGAGGACACCATGGTCCCAGACCTCAGGTCATGCTATAAAGGTACAGTGATAAAAACAGCATGATATTAGCAAAACAGACAAACAAACATGAAAAACAGCAGATATGGCGATCAATGGAACAGAATAGACAATGCGGAAATAGCTCTGAGCACAGTGAACTACTTGTTCCTTGACAAGGGACCAAATCCTTTTGCTGGAGGAAAGATACCTTCTTTGTCAAATGGTGCTGGGAAAACTAGCTATCCACATGCTGAAGAATCAACCTAAACATGTATCTCTCAACCTGTACCAAAAAAAAACAAAAATTAATCAAAGTTCTAAATATTGCAATGGAAATACTTTATGAGTTTTTTTTTTAAATAGGTAAAACTCTGGAAGATATGGTGTAGGCAGAGACTTTCTGAACAGAACTCTGGTTACACTAGAAATAACACCCCAAATCAACAAATGGGATCACATTAAACTAAAAAGCTTCTGCACAGCAAAGGAAACTACCAACAGAGTAAATAACTTACAGAACAGGAACAACATTTATCATCTAGTGTTTGGACAAAGCACTAATATCTAGAATATATAAAGGACTCAAAATACTTAGATCTCCTGAATTTAAAGACCCAATCAAAACATTAATATCTGAAACAAATAGAGAAAGAAATAGGAATGGCTGATAAATACCAAAATAATGTTCATCATTACTGGCTATTCAAGAAATGCAAATTAAACCACCACTGAGATTCCATTTCACTGGGGCATCATAAAGACACTGAATAATAGTAAATACTGGGAAGGCTGTGGGGAAAAGGAAGACTTCCTTGTTGATGGGACTGTAACCTAATACAACCACTAAGGAAATCAGAATGGAGGTTCCTTAAAAATCAACAAAGAAATTCCGCTTGACCCACCTGTTCCCCTACTAGGTACCTTCTCAAAACAATTAAAGGCATCTATTACAGTTATGACAAGCACACCCATGTTTATAGCAGCTAAATCTTGGAGACATCTTGTGTATCCATCTACAAAAGAATGGAAAAAGAAAACGTGGTACTTATACACAGTGGAGTACTACTTTGCTATAAAGAAAATAAGTTCGAGTCATTTGTAGGAAAATAGAAGCACTTTGGGACCATAATGTTAAGTGAAATAAATCGGATGCACAAGCTTAAATACTTCATGGTTTCTCTTATCCGAGAAACTCAATATATAAATAAAGTACAATATGAAAGACAGACAATAGGAAAAAAAAAAAGAGTTAAAAAGTTACCGTAATCTAGCATGGACAATGTACTTAAGAATGTACTTGATCTACTGGGGCTGAGAATATAGCTCAGTGGCACAGCACCTGCCTGGCAAACACATGATCACGATTTTGAGTCCCGGTACCAAAATAATAATAATAATAATAATAAAAACCAAAATAAATAAAGAAATAATGTGCTTGATTTACTATAATTGTCTTATGTATTTTGGCCTATTATTCTTTCTGTTATCTGTATGCATGATAATTACCTTTATTTTTTTATTTTTTATTTTTTGTGATATTTACCTTTATAAAGACATAAGAAAAATGAATCTGATGCTGGCAGAAAAAGAAGAGTGGAGGAAAAGGGGAAAAAAGAGCTTAGACATGTTATGTACATGTGCCAATTCCTCACAATGACTGTTATCAGTCAGTACTGCAAACATATATAGCAAAGTTTTAGAAAAAATATATAATAAAGAACTAGATTGTTAACATTCAGAATCGGAGGAAGGTTTACCTACCAAAATGCTATTTTATTTTTATGTTTTGTCTTGTGTGAGAGCATCTATCTTTCAAGATTCAGCCTCTGCTGTGTAGCCACTGTTGAAAACTATTGACCCTTTCATTTGATAACACAGGACCACAATTTTATTCCTTTGAAATTTTCTACTATTTAAACGGATCTAAGAAATGAAGGTAGGTGAGTCCCATGTGGCCGATTCCAGTTTGTGATATACTCTGGCCACCATCTCCTGTGACCATCTTTCTTTTCAAGTAAGAAGCTAATGACCATGAATGATTTTGGCCCTGGCTCTACTGGTGGCCAACAGTCTACTATTTTTCGATAGCTTGGTAGTTTTTCCTTGCCTGGAAAGATCCTTTATACCTGAGTTGCAAGAAGAAAATAAAGTAAGTGGATATAGATTCTAGCCCCTGTTTATAAACTAGACAGGGTAATCTTTAAGCACAGTCCCAGTTCAGGGTGAAACCTGGAACTTCATGATGCTCATTTGATTGCTTCTCAATCCTTTCAAAATCAGGAACTGTGCCGAGTTGCACCTTTACAGCAGAAATCCTGGCAGGTAATGAGTAGCATCCGGTCTACACATAAATCAACTGCTTCAAAAAAAAAAAATTAAAAGAAGTGGTAGGTTAATTTAAATGGAGGCCAAGCCTCCATTGCAAGCTTAGATTTCTAACCCATTTTTTCCTTTGCTGAAAACAGTACAGGAGTCTGAATTTGATATGCATCTTCCTCAAGAGTGAATTAAAAATCATGTTTAGACATTTGAACTATATATTGCATAATAACAAAAATAATTGACTGAAGGCAGCTAATTTTACCATTTTATTCCATAAGCATCTTGGTTACAGGAGAGGAACTGGGGAAGTAGGTGGAGCAAAGTGACTTCCCTTACCTCGGCCACTTCCTACCCCTTCTCACATCGTGCATTACTGTATTCACAGGCACGCAGATGTCCTTGTTTGTGCAGCTGGGGTGTTTCCAGTAAGGCCTGGGGTCCAGTTCATAGAACCTTTCTGCAGTGATGGTGACAAGCTTTGAAAAGTAACCTACTTGACAACTACATTTGTCTACTAAATTATCTTGGAACACCAAACAGTATCGAGTTACTTCAGCGCTCAGGACCGCGTTCAGTATGAAACTTGTGGATGGAAAGGAATGTACTACTTATGTAATCCTTCTGTCGTGTTCTTTTCTACAGAGACTGAAGGAATTAAAACAAAGAGAGTTTGCTCGAAATGTAGCTTCCAAGTCGTGGAAAGACGAGAAGAAACAAGAAAAAGCACTGAAACGGCTCCATCAGCTGGCTGAGTTAAGACAGCAATCTGAGTGGTAAGAATCTGCGGTTCACTTAGATGGTTCCGAAGTCTATTCAGCTTCCAGGGAAATTGCCATGATAATAAATTTCCATTTAATGTAGCAGTGTACAATTGTAATCAATCAACATATATGTTTGGGGGCAACTGTTTCTAATAAAGTTTTATACATTAATTGCATTTGCCACTGATTTTTCCTTCCCGTTATTGTTATTTCAGTGTACTCTTTAATGAAATGATGCAAGCATGATTGTAATATGCTAATATTTATTCTACCCAGTTAACTGAAATGAACTGACACAGTTTCTCAGTAATTTAAATTTTGCAATAATAATTTTAAAAACCATAATTAACAAAGCATTTCAGGGGGAAATAGATCTTCTGTACATTCTCCTGTGTGTACATTTGAATCGAGAATAAATGACACTACCATTGTGGGGCAAACAAGATGTAATAAATGCAGTTAAGTTTCCCACACAGTGCCGTTTAAATTGGTAATTATAATACAAGCATTACACTAATACATACTTGTAGCTGAAAAGTAGCAGTTTTACAAAAGCTGGGAACCACTCAGTGTTTCAAAGTTGTTACCTGAAAAGCAATTAAATTTGCAGATTGTGATTTGTGTTCATATGAATCATAATGTATAACCCTAACATAGTTAATTAATGTGCTTGACAGCAACACAGTGAATTGTAAAATTTATGGCTCTGTGCCAGAATTTAAATCCCTGTTGTTTAAATGCAAAACAATGTACAATAACAGAGATGAATGGCTTAATTATATTACTACAGAATATTAGTCTTCAAATGGGTTTCTAAAGAAATATTTAGTTTTTAGGATAAATTATGAGTGAAAATAGTGCAAGTTTGAATGTATCCATATAAACATAACTCAGAACAATTTAATTAACTAATAAAAATACATAATAGTCATATTAAAAATGAAATAGAAATCTATTTTTAAAAAAATCTAGAAGTATAATATGCACCCAGAGATGATGTTAACACAAGAACCCAATCTGTGATCTCTGATAAAATTAAAGAAGAGGGAGACACATTTGGGGCTGAGTTTTACAGCAGCCAATACACTGTCAAATATTTTGTTTATAAGGTGTGGGCCAGTCCTCATAAAGCATGACTTAGAAGAGCAAGTCATGTTTGCTAGGGTAGGACAGAGGGGAAAATCTAGGAAAGATATCAATTCCTGCATGATTACTTATGAGATACAATTAATCAGACCATAATAAATGTGGCAATCCCCACCACAGAAAGCATCTTTAAAATAAGTTCTCTTAGACCAGGCCAGAGTTGTCTGGTTCTGTAGCAAGTCTGAATAGCCTTAACAACCTTAATTTGGTGGTTTTGTTGCAATGAAAGTCATCCACTTCTATATTTCTACTCACCAATTCTATATTTCACTATGGGAAGAGTGACAGAAGACCACAGGAAGATGGATGTTGGTGTTGGTAGATGATGTTTATGACAGTGATGATGATGTTTGTACTTCAATTTCTAAATTTACCAGAACTACCCATTGAGGGTCCTCCATATTATAAGATTCATTATTTAAAGTGCCAGTTGTTCCTCAGGATACTTATCAGTGAAGCAAAGCAAACCTAGCACATCTCAGTTAGTGCTATTTACAAAGAAGGCAGGCTCTGTAGGTTGCCAAGTATCCATTGTGTTAGGAAAACTGTTGATGCTTCTAGATACAGAACAAGAAGCTATGATGATTATTTTTTTCTTTTATAATATCCATCATCCATCCTTTAGCCAACTTCTCTACCTGTTTAAACACTCCCATGACTAAAGTAAGTTACATAATAAACTATTCAAAACTTTTATGTTGGCAAGTGAATTGAAAAAGGAAAGTTAAAAATGAAACAGAAAAGGGAAATATAATCAATATTGCTAACTCCTTACCTGGACAATCTTTCTATGTTCTCTGTCCTTACAATCAGGGCTTCTGAGGTAGTACAGTCTAGATAATAAGATTCTGCTATGACCCTGTGGAAAAGACAAGTGAGTTTGCTAATAAAATATTTGAATCAGCAGATGAACAAGTGATAGCAGCAAGCTGGTAGCAAAAGTTCTAGTTAGGCCTGGACTGGGATGGAGCTAGAAAGTCGGAGAGATGTGCAGATGTTAGCCAATGCATATAAACTGTCAAATACAGTTTTGGGATCTAATGTGGAACCTGGTGACTACAATTGATAATGCTCTGTTATATGCTTGAAATTTGCTAAGATAGTGGTGATATTAGTATCCACATTCCTTCTCCAGACCCTTGTACTTACTGATAAATATGTGTGCCAGAGAATATGTCTATTAACTTTATCGTGGTAATAATTGCACAGTGTACACATATATCAAAACACCATGCCATATACTCAGAATAAATGCAACTTTTGTCACCTATACCACCATAAGCCAGAAAAATTGTCTTTAACAATGTTACAATGCATACATTTATATTGAAATAATAGAATTCAAACACCACAAGGATAGAAAAGTAGGAGTTTCTAAAACAAGAAAGAAAATTAGATTTGAGGTGAGGGAAATTGAAGTTTATAAAGCAACAAGGTCAAAAGTTGAAAGCATAAAAATAAGAGTATTCAAAAATGGCAGTGGGAATAAAATGCTCAAACATCTGAAAATCTATAATCATAAATGTGGAGCAGATTGAAAGATAAGAACAAGAACTAAAAATCAGAAGCTAAGAGCAAAATATAATGCAAAATCAGTAAGTGCTGATAAGTTCAAAATATTTAAGAGAATACAAGAAAAGAAGCTTGCACATTAGAGAGATGAATAGTGAAATAAAACAGTAGTACAGGGGAGAACATAAATCACACAAGAATAGGCAGAAAACTGTGCCAGGAAAATAAGCAAAAATATTACTAAGGCACAGTGTCCTGTATCATAAAGAAACCTGGAAGAGACAAGCAATGTTATCTTTCCATTAGATGTTTGGGATAATTTCTGCTGAGTATAAGTCCTGATAGAAACAAATTGATTGAGGTTCATGGAACAGGTATTTTAATTTGGAGATATAGGTCTGAATCGAAGATGTGGCTACAAATGTGGAATAATCTCTTGAACAACAAGACAAAGTTGAAGGATGCAGCTATTTCTCAATTTCACTCTTCTGTCTTCAGGCTGTAGACACTTTAAAACACTAACTATTCTGCATTACCTCTCTATGTCTTTCATTTTTCTTTGTGCTTGAAAAAATATTCAACAAACCACACATTGACTTAAAATATTTCTACCCATCCCTCACATAAAAAAATGGAAATTACTGTGACAAGTGAGATAATTTTTATTATGAAACAACTACTCTAGGGAATACAGTTTTAGACAATTTCTAAATTTGGTTTCCCCAAGCTTCAGGGAAATGCAGTAAGTCTATAGTTGTAGCCATTATTTGATAAGAAGAGATATGTGAAATCATTGAAAACTGAAAGATGACTGAAATTATTGTTTGTAAATTAAATTCCATATGAAACATAAGAAACAACAGATTGCAATATTATAAAGTATGAAGTCAATATAATCAAAATTAAAGAAAAGAAATTCTCCCTAAAGTATAGGAAAAGGCTAAAGACTGTGAAGTTCTATAATTGAGAGTAAGACCTAAAAGATATAGTAAGGAAGCGAATAATTTTAGCACACATACCCTAGTTTGAGAAACAACGACAAGGATGAAGAAATAATCAGATAAATCAGAAAAGAAAATGTACCTGAATGGAAGAAAGTTAAGTTGACAGTGCGCCAGAAATAATACTAAATATCAACCAAAAGAAATCAACCTGCAGTAATGTTCTTTGTTCTAGTAAACACTAATAACAGGGAAAGCATAATATTTATATGTGAAACAGTACACACTGATTTTTACACAAATAAAAAGGAAAATTATACTAATAAATACAAGTATTTGAAGTGTCTGAAATATTTCAGACATAAGGATAATGAATTGCAATGCATGAAATTGGGTGGAAAGACTAAATGTTACTACAGGTTTCTATGATAATCGACCAAATAGTCATAAGTGAAGCCAGCAAGGAATTCTCAGAAAGGTCTCATTAAGCTCTGCTCTTCTTTGGAATTTAAGCTACATGTTGTGAAGATATACAATATATTGTTTTAATACTTTATATTCAAGAAATAAATGATTAAAAATTAAATAGAAATTTAAAGTAGAAATAAAATGTGTTTCCCAGCAAATGGTAGAAGACAAAAGGAAAGAAAGCAAATAAATTTATAAATATGATTTATTGCCTTATCCCAGTGAATACTTGTTTTGTAGTGAAAGGTGTGTAGGTAGAATTCTATAGGGACAAATTATTTTTAGCTAATGTGTGTTATCTCCTGTATGTATAGGACGTATTTTAGTTTTTGAATTACTAATGAAGCACAATTGAATTAATACTCCTTTGGCCTGGGGATATACCTCAGTGGCATAAGCACCTGCCTGGCAAGAGCAAGGTCCTGAGTTCGATCCCCAGTACCGCAAAAAAAAAAAAAAAAAAGGAATTACTACTCTTTCAAGACCTTTCAAAACACAACAGACATGTACAAAAGGTGGAAGCAGGATTTTAGGGAGATTCTAAAGGGAAGATTTCAAAATCATAAATGAGAAAGCTAGTAAATGCATGTTATTTTCCTATGTATTTATTACAGTTTGCCAAGCTAGTGACTAATCAGAGTAAAGAAGCTTACTACTTTGTTTCAAACAGAAGTAAACCTGAGAGAATTCAAAACTGAAGAACCAAAAATTAGAAAATGCTAGAATTTATACATAAAAGCAAATTGAAGAACACTTTTGCACTTTGGGAGTAAATTTTATTTAATTTCCTATTTAATGTGAATGTATTGATTGAAAAACTATGAAACAGTTTAAATCTGTACTCAAGAATGCACAGGTTAAAGATGACATATATTGTTTTATATACCTAATTTTTTTAGCACTAACCGGATATTTCCTTGCTTTTCTTTTACTACTTTCTAAATAATAAACTTAACAGTGCATTTTAGAAGTAGCCACACTAAAAGTTATACTGACTTGTACATATATGATAAAATAATTGTATTACAGAAGATGCAATTAGTCCATAAATGGTGGAATAACTCAGCACAGAAACAGTAAGAAAAGAGCACATGTAAGTAGGTTTCAAAATCAAATGTTAACCCTGTAAATATTTATTGTGTTTACAGTGTTTCTGGAAATGGACCAGCCTTCAAAGCCCCCAGGATAGCCATAGAAAAGCAAATCCAGCAGGGAATTTTCCCCGTTAAGAGTGGCAGAAAGATATCCTGCATGAAGAGTGCCCTTCTCCTTAAGGGAAAGAATATTCCCAGAAGCCCTTCTGACAAACAGCGTTTTACGCTGCCAAACCGACACCAGTTACCATCAGACAGACGCTGTTTGTTTGGCAATCGGACACCACACACACCTTTAGGTCTCAGCAATGCGAATCACAGGACTGGCATATCATTTTCATTTTCAAAAAAAGTGCATCTAAAGCTAGAATCTTCAGCACCAGTTTTCAGGGAGAACACAGAAGAAACGCACGACTGTAAAAAGTCGCCCACCTATAAAACAAAACAAACTGTGGAGAAATGTGAATACTGCAGGTTTGCAAAGCAGGATGTACACTGCACTAAGGAAGAAGACAGAAACCTCTCCCCAAGCCCTCTGGAGAGTGTTTTCCACAATACCTTTGCCAGGAGCTCTAATATTTTGAAAGACAAAAATGACTCTATGAATGAGACACTAGCAGATTCCATTGGCATTCAGGCTTCTTTCTCTAAATCTAAGATCCATCTCTCAGATGAAGATTTTAACCTTTCCAACAGGGAGAAAGAACCTAGAAATACATTGAAGAACACTTCAGAAAACTGCCTCAATCACCCATGCAAAGAAAGTGTTTCCTTCAGCCCAGCAAACATTTGCAAGCACAGTGAAGCCAGGATATTTGAATGTCTAGATGAGTTTTTGTTACCAGGACTCAGTGAACAAAAGAACACAGTACCTCTGAATGGCAATTCCAGTGTGGAGAATAGAGGAATGTCTTTAGATGAAAGTGAAACAATGAGCACAAATAGTCAAAGAGTTCTAAGGGAAGGGTGTCCCCACGGTGTGACTTCAAAGTCACTGCCTTTTCTCCATGTACAGAGCAAGGATGGCCACACTACTCTTCAGTGGCCTACTGAACTTTTGCTCTTCACCAAAACAGAGCCCTGTATTTCTTATGGGTGCAACCCATTGTATTTTGATTTTAAGCTTTCTCGGAACACAAAGGATACCCATAATCCTGATGACTTAGAAACAGCACTGGGCAAAGAAGCCTTGGAAATGAAGACAAAAACAGAAAGCCAAGTCTCAGGTTTAGTTAAAGACCAACAAAAATTTATCCGAGAAGATAATCAGTTCCTAAAACCAAAGATGATCCTCGCTAATGCAGACTGGGAAAATTTCCAGAGAAAATATAATTTGCACTGCAATGATTCAGAGCCTGAAGAGAGTGAACATAATTTTAGTGCAAGTAATTTGGAATTGAAAACTCCTGAAGTGCCTGCTTACCTTGACATGTCCCTGAAGGACTGTGTAGGAAAGAATATTAAGGATGATACTGAGAATGAATTTAAGGAATCTTCAAGATCCTATTGGCAAAGCTGTGGAGGAGTAGTTGTAAATGATGAACATGATGGCCTATCCTTTCCTCCCCATATCTCTAGGACTAAGAAGCATAAGCTGATTTCCTGCAACCCTCATTCAGTGTTTGAAGAGGAAAACGAATTCACTTGGAATTCTAGTCCTTATGTATTGGGCAGTCACAGTGACCAGGGGAAGGACTTTAGTGTAATTTGGAATAGAAACATCAATATGTCCCGTAGTGTTTCTGGATGTGGAGACCAAAGCTACAAGAGATGTTCTTCCAAGCTGTCTCTGAGGGGACACTCCAGAACGTTGCATAAATCCTTGAACAACATGTCCAGCCTGAGAAACACTTGTTCAAGTCATAAGACTAATAGTAGCAGCCATGGCAATTTGCTCTATTTTTGCAAAAGAGAACACAAGTCATTGGAGAGCCACAAATGGAAGCATGGAAAGCACACCTGTCTCTATTTGTCCCATGAGATGACAAAGAACAGTGGCCTGCAGTCTGAAATGCGGAGAGACAGGAATTGCAAATTGTGGGAACCACTGAAGAATAAAAAATACTTAAAACACAGATATTGCCACTGCCAGGAACAATATAAACTGGGTAAAAGTCTATCATTTCCAGGGCTAAAATCTATGAGAATCATCCACTGTGATTCCTGCTCACAGGTTTCCTGTGCTGGAAACAATGAAAGATCGTCTGATTTCCAGAAACCTAACCATAGCAGGTTGGGCTCTTATTCAAGACAGAGGATTTATTGCTTAAATAAAAGCAAGCAAAGTCCAGAATCCTTGGTCAGCTGTAGTGTTTGTGAGCAGAGGAAAGCTGTGCACAGGCAGTGTGACTCAGGGACTGTAAGCTGTCTTCTGAGGACCTCTTCTGCAGAACCTCCTGGGCCCACAGAACCCACCGTTTCAGGAGAGAGGAGCCCCCTGACAGCCAAAGGCCTTTTAGAAAGAGTACAGGCAAAGAAGTGTTGGGAACAATCAACAAATTATGAGGTCTCTTCACTCACTTGTAAAAATGAATCTGGGGATCATGCACAAATCCAGTGCACAAGTCAGCTTGTTCCACAAAGTTGTAACAGGTCAACATTGCCGTTGTGTGACAAAAGCCAACATACATGTGAAAGAAAAAACGATAAAGGCAATGCAGTTCCAAAGCCTGCTAAGAAAGACAAACTCAAAAGCTCACAGACAAATGCTTGTACTGTTTTGGTAGACACCGCATCGGATAACCATCTTTCTAAAGGCATAATTCATGTAGCTGCAGAGTCTCAGTCACTAAGCAGAAAAAAAAACCCAAGAACAAAAGAGCAATCAAAATCCTTAACTAGTGAGGTCCAGGCTTTTATTCAAAGCCAAGACCCAGTACCGAATGATTTCCTGGGTGCTTTTCCAGCTAATAGATATACTGGCATAACTGATTCAACGGAGACCAAAGAAGACCAAATAAATCTAGATGAACAGGATGGATGCATGCATATGAATCATGCAGAGGGGAATATAAACACTTACTATGACAGAACTGTGCAGAAGCATGACAAAGCGGAAGATGAATTACAAGTGTGTCATAAATCTCTCTCACCCCCTTTAATTCAGCAGCCCATCATATTTTCTCCAGATGAAATAGATAAATATAAGCTTCTACAGCTACAGGCCCAGCAGCATATGCAGAAACAGCTCCTGGCAAAACATCTTCGAGTGTTGCCTGCTACAGGGCCCACTGCCTTCTCTCCGGCCTCAGCTGTGCAGACCGTTCCGGTCCACCAGCACGCTTCCATCACTGCCATCCACCACACCTTCCTGCAGCACTTTGCCGTGTCCACTCCCCTTAGTTCTCACAGCAGTCACCTTCCCATTGCTCATCTGCGTCCTCTTGCACAGCCACACTTTACTCCTATTTCATTTTCAGCTCTGACCCCAGCCATCATCCCTGCACACCCCACGTTCCTAGCAGGCCACCCCCTGCATTTAGTTGCCACAGCCCCTTTCCCACCATCTCACATAACACTTCAGCCCCTGCCCCCAGCAGCCTTTATCCCCACATTGTTTGGCCCTCACTTAAATCCAGCCACAACACCTATCATCCACTTGAATCCATTAATCCAACCAGTGCTCCCAGGTCAGGATCTTTTCCATCCTTATTCCAGCCGGATGCAGCAGTTAAATGGAGTTAAAGAAGCCTTAAATGTGTCAACCCACTTGAACTCTTCTTGTGGATAAATACATTGTCACTACCTATGAGATGTTATATTTAAAGTTTCTGATTATTACAAGGTTTAAAAAAGTTTTTGCCAACTTAAACTCCAACCAATATGTAAGTGTGAACTAAATTACTCATATGCAAACAGGATCACTGTACTTCAACTAGTGAAAATAATAGGCAAACGTAAAAGAATTCCATGGAGGGGTAGAGGAGAAAGCGTTAAAGGATGTTGGGGGATGAGTGCTCACGCAATGTTAAAAATTATAAAAGAAAAACAATCAGGCAGATCATTGATATCACAAAGAAAAATAGAATAGAATACCCTATGGTCTTGGTGTGTTCTGGTGAATGAATAAATGCAGATTTGGTTTTATTTCTCAGATATTAATAAATGGTCACTAAAATGAATCCTTTGTTAAAGATAATTTCTGTGGCTGTTGGCTGAACTTTCAATGTAGTATATCCCTCTGTTTTCACTGGAAACAAGAGATGGCAAGAAACCTACCTTTGAATGAAACTCTTCTAGGAAATATTGATTAATGTTGTTCCATAGAAAACTATATCTCATTCTCTTATTGTAAAAGTAACATCTAAAATTAAGAATGTTTGAATTTGCATAGGAAAATATGCAAACTATCATTAGTGTTTGACAATGCCAATAAAAGAAAATATACTCAGATAACATCTTGAATAGTCTGACTAATCTTTCAAATATTCCAGGGATTCATATATTAAGTTTTCCTTACTATTCTACTCAGAAAACTTACTGTGTCCAGCCAACATATGCATAAGCATAGAGGTAAAATATTTAGAAATATTAGTATTTGTACATGCTTATCAAGAAAGTTTATAAAGTATCTGGTGTGTTTTATTTATTGTACTAGATGTTCATAAAATACAATGAATGATGCAGAATCATATGACCATGATTTCAAATACTCATTCAATGTAGCTTCTAGCCAATAGAAGTTGAATTTCTCATATCTACATTTGTGAATACCCATCCACTTAGGCTTATTCTATATTCTTAAAATGAAAAGGAATAACTCGTGAACTAAACATTCCCCAGAATCATGGGTTTCAGAGAGAAGCAGGCTACAAAGAAGAGGAAGTGATCAACCATCTGATGCTGTCTGTGTTTGCCTCTAGAAGATATGAGGGATATCATGTCAGCCTTGGCTTCAGGAGACGAAAGCTCTATTTCCTGAAGGTTGGTTGGGGTTTATATAGGTTCATCTAAGCCCTTGGATTGCAGTATTCTGTTTAATGGTTCACAGTGTGTTTTGAGTTCAATATTATCTTTCCCCACTATAAATGAGGACAATGAAGTTGAAAGATAAAATGCATATTTAATAAACAATAAAAAGCTATCATGTAGGAGAGATAGGTGGGAGAGAGAAAAAATGAATAAAGAGAAGGGGAATTGGAAATGTTAACATAAAAATATACAGTTTTTATTTATACATCTATTTCATTTATCCACAGTAATCCCAGGGACATGTAGATTGAGGATTTTAATGGAGATGGAGTAGAGACAAAGTCTAGCTCACTTGAATAGAAAAAAAAAAAAAAGAAAATAGAAGAAAATCAAATAACAAGGAACCCTATGTGTAGAACTCCATTAAAGTGACCAGACAAGCCACTAGTGAACATTGGGAAAATTCATCAGGAAGTAAAATAAGTTAGATATTTATTATAAAAACAGCTACAAATTTCTCAGCAGATGAAAACAATGTAAATAACTACCAAGGTAGATCATAAAGCTGACCAATAGTCAAAACAGAGTAACCATAGGAATTCACTAGAAGTACTATTATGGGAAATAGAGTGTACCTGGTAATTTTTATAGCAGTCTTAGTGACCATTTCCTTTTTCAGAAGGTTAAAGAGAGAACCTCATGCCACTGGATATTTGTTTTTGACCAGCAAAGACATATCAGTAAGAATTGATGGCTTAATAAGGTCTCCTCCAGCTCATACTAACACTGATGAAAGTGCCACTAGAGGTCCTGTCTTGGGGCTGGGGATATAGCTCAGTGTAATAAGCGCCTGCCTAGCAGGCACAGGGTCCTGAGTTCAATCCCCAGTACCACCAAAGAGGTCCTGTCTTGCACTGAGGGAAAGGAAACGTCATAACTTAAAATATAACATGTACCTTCGAGTGAGAAATGGTCAGAGCTGGGGCATCAGATGAGGAAAGCTACGATTAAAAATTTTATTTCTACCATCAGTCATTATAGGAAAGGCCACGCACCGGATGTTATTTTTCATTTTGCTTGAAGAGAAAAATACTCAGAGAAAAATGAAACAAAGAATTCCAAATATATATTGAATTCTAAAATAGATCCAGTTTTAAAAAATTCACTGTGATGGATTATAATTTCAATATTATTTCCTCCAAATTATTTGATAGTTGATATGGGGCATTAAATTTCTTTCCCTGATATTTATGGAAGCATTCTCTTTATGAGATTACTTTGTCATGCTTAGCTCATGGAAGTCAGCGTCAAGCTGTACATGTTCAACTAAAAAAAATGTTAATGAAGTCGGCACAATATACACTCATGCAGGCACGCACGCACACACACACTCATCTATATGTTTCTCTTAGAGATTAAAAACCCCTCCACAGCAGATAGTCTCCCTGGATCTAGGAATGTTTAAATCACTTACGTTCTTTGTATGAAGGAATGAAAATTTAGGAAAGCTCATCTTCTTACTTATTCTATGTCAAAATCAGCAATAAAAAATGCAATTGGGGTAATAAAAATTATGCTCCAAAATTCTCAGGTTCACCTTCCTAAATGTTATAAATATGGTAAAATACAGGAAATGGTTAGCATAGAAAGAACCATTTAGAAAGTTCCTGATTCCCAGGGCATTTTTCACAGGGAGACACTTCACAAAATGATTACCCTGAATTTCTGTTCCACTTATAGAAAACGGATTTGACATTGATTCTTTTTCTTTAGTTTCCATCCGTACTTAATGGAAACTCTGTTATCACTGAATAGAAATATATTCTGAGAACTAATCCTATAAGTCTTTCTCATTAAATGGAATATTTAACTAGTCAAATTACTCGGGATCACGTTGCTGGGTCTATCTCCTTACCTTCTGAGTTCTCTTTTCTTACACAGCTCCCAAGGATGGCAGCAACTCAGCTTGTGCACTGCGTAATCATTGAAGCTGATCAAAAATCACCTTGCATTTTAAGCATTTTAAACATTTGTTGGAGATGTACAGTTGGCCCTGTCAATTAGAATATGACCTGGTATTCCCGCATTCTAGATGTGTATGAACAAAACATTCGGATGCCTTTCCTGAGAGCGGTGGATACTTACTGCTCTCAACATATGGTGAAATGGTATCGCTTATTATTTCATGGCACATTTCTCCAAATTTCCTTTAAAAATCCTTACGACGTTTTAGAAGGATTGTTAAACATTCTGAAGAAAAATGCATGACTATTAAATCGAGTTTTCTAAAAACTGTAATTGAAAGAAGCCATGTATTGCACATCATTGTACATAATATACTTAGGGTCAAAATTGACCTAGTGCTTGTACCTCGTGCAGGAGAAGCAGAGCTCATAAAGAGGTTTAATTTGAGTCTTTAAATCAGATGAGCCCCTGAAGATAAATATGCACACTTGCAGGCCAATAGGAACACTATTAAAAACAAGTAGGTAACCAGATCTATTCAATAGTCAGGCAAACACATGGCTGCCCTCTGTGTCTCAGACTCAAGTCACTTCAATAAAATGAGAATTTTTCTACTAAATATGAGCTTTTGTGTCAATAAGCCTGGGTCTGGAGGATTTTCAGAGGTTATCATTTCATTTCAGCAGAGATATTACCCACTTCTTCTATTAGGTGGACATTTGAAGACAGTGGTTGTATTTCTCGGGAATAGGCTATATTAAAATGGAAGCAATGGCTGAATGGGTACAGTTTAGAATAAGCCAGTATTAGAGAAACAAGTCAAGGGTCTTTTCATTCTATGCAGCTTGTAGAGGAGGGATAGCTCCAATTTTCAAATTCCTTTCTCAAAGTTACTTCCTCCTTTTACAATCCACCAGCTTTTTCAAGTAACAAGAGCAAGGATAATATGTCAAGAAGTAAGTCAAGAAAAATGGAAAAATCAAAATATGTGTGGGTGTCAATATGTGTGTGTGTGCTTAATAAATATACTCTTCAGTCTTCAGTTGTAGATCTTGTACTGTGTTCAAAATATTTATTTTTTTTAGCATTTTCCAGAACATATTCACATATTGAAACAATCACTTCCAGGAAGAGGTTTCTTATCCCTCATGCACAAATGTCATTTCCTTCAGTAGGTGAGACTATAAATAGCTGATAATGTATATTGATTATGTAGCTATTGAAAGAAAACTCTGAATTTATTTTTCAACTCTATTTGAAATATTTAATTTATGATTCGACTGAGTGGTAGCCTAGCAATATGACACATCAATCAATCATTTTGTTTTATATTATATGTTCAAAGCATTTATTTATCTTATTCTGAGGCTAAGTAATTTGCACTATTGTACATGCAAAATAGCTTTTTTTAGGTTACTCAATAAATTACTTGGACTGTAGTTCAATGCAATAATATTTTTTTCAATAAGAGCTTAATGGTATAGGAGTGTTAGTCATGTATTTATAACACAAGCATACCACAATTTAAGAATAAAATCAAGTAAAAATGGTGTGGAAATATTCTGTATTTTACACTGCTGGATTAAAATGCATTTAACATTTTACTTATTACTGTATATATTTATAATGTAAATTTAAAACCTGGGATTTCTTAGACTGTTTCTTAATATTTGAGTGTTATAAAAGGAAACTGTTTCCTCAAACTTAAAATAAATGCAACTTTAAAAATTCTACTGATGTTGTCTTTGTTAAAACCTAACACTACATACATATTCTGTGAAGTACTGTTTCTTTTTCATTTTCTTTTAAAAATTGTGATCTACATTATAAAATCCTCTAGCAGAATTCCATAGAGTTTCATTATTTATTTTCTAGTAATAAAATATAATACAATAGCACAATGATTTTACTTTAAACTTTGAAATTACTTTACTAAAATCCCTAATAAGCTGCTGTTCTCAGAAGGACTCAACTTTCTAAGAAATTAGTCACACTGTGACTGATTGTGTCAGAAAATGACTTCATTATCAGTCTAGTCTACGGATTTTCTTCTTCTTTGCATCCCTCCCATGAGAGCTATAAGAACTCTCATCTCTGGTATTTCAGTGTGATAACTGCTCAAAATCTCAGGATGAGATGTTCCTAGAGATTGGATGCTCTTGCCATGAACCAACGTGATTCTTGCTGTTCCTGAGGAAAAACAGAGAGAGGGTGAAGGAATAAAGATAAGAGATGAAAGCTGAGGTCAGGTGGAGCCCTCTCTCTCTTGATGGGAGGAAAGGAACTACCTAGGAACCACAGAGCATTTATTTACACACTCAGGAGCTTCTTGTAAATTTCAATCTTTCTACCTACCAACCTGTTTGCAAGCTGGAGCAGCTTATTTACATGGCTGCATGAGCTCTCCCTATTCTCAGGGTGGCTTTGTCTTAGCCCAGAACATGTGATTGATTTTCAGCTTCAGTTTTTGCCTATATGTTCTCTTGTTATTGAATCACACTGACCCTTACCCTTCCCTTTACTCTCCAACAAGCTTTCATCAGATCCCAGTGTCCCTTGCTTCTGTGTTTTAACCAAGTGTGCTGTCACTACCTGCGCATGAATGGAAACGGATTTCTGCTATGCACTCTGCCTAGTGTTTGAGTCTAACTTTTCAGTGGAAAAATGGTCCATGTGCCAATCATCTGCCTTTCTGCTCTCCTATATACTCTTGTCTGTGTGAAACTACTTGGTAAGCAGCCAGAAACACACTTTACATAGTTAATGCAGACACACTACATACGTGCACATGCATACTGATCATCCTCATTTGTTAAATAAATATGCAGTATTTACTGAGTTCCTACTATGGGTCAAGTACTGTTCATCTATATCCTTTTTGTTATCTGTATTCCTGGATTCCCTCTGAACATGAAAATAAAATTTCCTTGGAAAGGAAAGATGATATTAATAATGACACTGAGATGAACTGTCTCTGTCTTTAGGTCCTACCCCTCCCTCGTGTGTGAGGCTTCTGTTAGGTGTGTGCTTTGTTTCCTCTTTGAATCAGTTTTGGCTTATTATGAAAGTGATTTTTAAGATGAAAACTTTTTAGTAGCAATGTAAAATGGGGGTCACCTAGTCTCAAGGTTGTATGCTCTTATATCTGGTGTCACTGACTCAATTTCCAAGGGACATTTTTTAAAAATATGTTTTGTATTCTAGAGAGGAAGCTAACAGAGCACTGTGAAGTTGCTCAAAAATGACAAAGTGAAAATCAGTCAGGGGATAAGCACACCCATGAGAATGCCATGCTTTGTAAAGTATTGTTAGGTGAACAACTCATAGATGTTATATATTCTCTACAACCCATTTTATCATTGAGATGGTAGTTCAGAGACAAGTTATTTCAATTATGTGGGCTGAGTATAGCATGATGTCTTCAGAGGAGTTGGTAAATCCCATAGTGTCTCCATAAGATGTTGTTATAGTATAGACTAAACTGTCCCCCAAAAGTCCTATGTATTCAGAGGTGGGGCTTTTATAAAGTGATTGGATAAATGGGTGATATATTCAAAAGTGGATTGACCTATTGACAAATTTATGCCTGCACTGGGAGGTTAGGAGGTGGGGCCTCACTGAAGCAGAGTCACCAGGGCCATGACATGCAAGGGTGCATTTTTATTACTGGTTGTTCCCTTCTCTCTCTCCTTCCTGGCTGCAATAAGTTGGGAGGATTTTCTCTGTCCAGCCCCTCATCATACCATTTCTACCTTGGATCCAATCTTTTAGGAATTGCCCAAAATCCATGAGTCAAAATAAACTTCTCCTCCTGCAAGTGGTGGATTTTAGGTATTGTATCCAGTGATGGGACAGCTGAATAATGCCCATTTTTAATTTATGATTAAAAATATTTTAACACTTTTTTGCAAAATATTATTTTTAGTATACAGGCAAATAGACTTTTACCGTATTTGTAAGTTTTTAAGAGAGTAAATAAAATGGCTAGTAGCAAGAGTAGTTGTTTTATTTTAAAGAGGAAGGAAAAAAACAAAATAACAAAAACAAAGACAAAAACAAAACAACACAAAAACAATGAAAATGATACAGGATTTCAAAACCAGATGACAGGAAATTAATAATGGTTGTTGTATCACATATTGTTATCTTCAAATTAAGAGTAGCTTTTTAGAAAATACCTACAAGGTAATGTTCCTCCCTTAAATAACTCACTCCTTAAGTAGTTGTTTGAAAGTCTACTTGGCATTGAATAAACAAATAAAATTAAAGGAGTGGGAAAGGAAGAGATGAGTCATCAATTTGGGTATTTTTATGCAGTCAGTTATTTTTACCTGTGTGTACTAACATGGACTACCTAATATGGCAAAATTAAAAAATCATCCTTAATTTAACTAACTACAGTCTTAATCTGAAAAATAAATATTTTTTAAGATTCAAGTACTGCCTACCAACTTCCCTTATTTCAATCTAAAGTCAAAAATATTTGTAAAATTGAAGCCTCAGCACTTTACAGGTTTGAATAGGTGATATTGACAGTTCGTCATCATTGAATTCCAGGAAATTAGTCCAAATGCTATGTATTTGAAGTACTTAAGACATGATGTGGATTCATACATCACATTATAATCAGCTTGCTCCCCTGAGACAGATGCACTTCAGGATCCCCTTCACACTCTGTTTATTGTCAACAGTGTTAATCATTCTTATTTATAACAATTTCTTCATTTGACTGTGCACTCCTGTTTCCTCACAGTCTCTCTTGATTCTCCCCAGAGAATCTTCATGTTAACCACTTCTAGTAACTGGAGAAATCCGGGGTTCGGTTCTTAGACATTTTCTTCTCTGTTACATATACTATGTGATCTCATTCAGTATGAGACTTTTAAGATGGTTTTCAACTTTATCTTCACGTATGACTATCACCTGACTTCTACATTTGTTTACCCAGTATCTTACTCAAAAACCTCTACTGAATATCTATCAGTCATCAGAAACATAATGTCCACAAGTCATGTGAAACCTCTTGCATTATTTCACAAATCCACTCCATCCACATTGCTGCACATTTCAGTAAAGAGCTTGATCAGACTTCTAATCTCTCAAGGGAAAATTTTGAGTGTCCTTTGGGAGCTCTTTTCCATGTCCTCCATCCTTACCACCAATTACATGATTGCTCTTTCAGTTCTATTTTCATGAAAGATCCCCAAACCGACCACTGTTACCATCCTAGTACATTTCAACAGATTTTCTTATTTGGAACACAGCGGTAACCAAACTAGTTTTGCCAGCCTGTGTACTATTGGGAAGGGGTGAAACATTTAAAAGATGACCTTAGTGGAAGAAAGTTAAGAAACTGGAGGCATAACTTTGGGGAAGTTTGGGATGATGGGCCCTTCTATGCCCTGGCCACTACAAGGTTAACAGACTTTCTCTGCTAGATGCACCCATAATTATGAATGTACTCTCTCACCACATACCCAAAGGGGTGAGAGACCATGAACTGAAGTCTCTGAAATCATGAGCCAAAGTAGATATTTCCTTTTCTAAAACTTTTTATCTCAGATAATCTGTCATGGTGACAGAGAGCTAAACAACATATAGTCTAAAAATTTGCCATTCTTTATTTCTATGCATATTTTTTTAATTTTATGGAAAAAAGTTAAAGCAAAAGTTCATAACAAAATAATAGGAGAATAACAATAGTTAATACATTACATGCTGTTATCTTTAATGTAGTTGCTCAGGGTATAAGATGTGGGCATAAAAATTTCTCTAATCAATATTAGCACAAACTTTCCTTTTAGAGATACTAAAAGTACAACTGACTTTCAATTTTTCCCTTTTCCCTGCCATCCTTTCCTGTTTTACCCATCATAGTTCTTTTTGCTTTTTCAACAATATTTTTCCCAGTTCACAATTTCTATTCTACACTTTAGATTTATTTACTCTTCAGTTTCTCACACCAGGAAGACAATAGGATGTTTACACATGTGAGCCTGATTTATTTCACTTATAGGCATAGTCTCATGCTGCATTAATTTATTTATAAAATCTCAAGTTTATATTTCTTTATGGGTTAGTAGTACTCCATTGTATAAAAATACAACATTTCTTTTATACAATCTTTATTTGATGGGCATTTTGGTTGTTTCCAAGATTTAGCTATTACAAACTGCTGCTACAAACATGGGTGCACATATATCACTGTGGCATGATGTTTTGAATCCCTCTGAGAAGATACCTAGAGGGGGAAAAGTTGGTCAAATGGGACCTCTACTGCTAGCTTTTTGAAAAATCTCCACACTAATTTAAACAGTGGTTGCACCAGTATGCACTCCCACCAACAGTAGAGAAGGGTTCCTTTTTCCCTACAGCCCCTCTAGCATTTGTTACTGGTTGACTTTTTGATGATAGACGTTCTTTCCAGTAAGAGAAAGAATTTCAGTGTTGTTTGAATGATCAGTGATATTGAGCAATTTTCATATATTTATTTACCATTTGTATTGCTTCATATGAGGAGTGTGCATTCATCTCTGAAGCTCATTTGTGGATTGGGTTTTGAATTTGGGGGAGTCTGAATTTTTCCAATTCTTTATATGTTTTAGATAGATGTCCTTTGTCTGAGGGATACTTAGCTAAAATTTTTTCCCAAATCTGTGAATTGTCTTTTCACTCTGTAGGAGATATCTTTTGCCATGTAAAAGCTTTTTGATAATATGAAATCCCAGTTGTTGATACTTTGTAGTTTATCGATTTGCAAATATTGAAGCACCCTGCAACCCTACTATGAATTCCACTCATTGTATAATCTTGAAGATTTACTGCACTCTGTTTACTAGTATCTTATTGAGGATTTTTGCATCTGTGTTCATTAGGGAGATTGGCCTGCAGTTGTCTTTCTTGAGTAGGTCTTTTTCTGGTTTTGGTATCAGGGTAATACTTGCCTCCAGAAATGAATTAGGGAGTATTGATTCCTTTCAAATTCATTAGAGTCTGAGACGTATTGGCCTCATATTTTCTCTAAATTACTTGTAGAACCCATCAGGACTTGGAACTTTTGTTTTGGTATGCTTTTCATTCCATTTTTATTTTCATTGAGTTATATTGGGCTATTTAGAATTTTTATATCTTGTTGATTCAGCTTTGGTAATTCGTTTATATCTAGGAATCTGTCCATTTCTTCTGCGTTTTTCATCTATGAGAGTAAAGTTTTTCCAAGTAAGATTAATGATCTTCACAAGATCTTTAGTGGTTTTACCCTTTTCATTTCTCATTGCATGAATTTCCATCTTTTCTTTTATTGATAAACATAGCTAAAGTTTTAATAATTTCATTTATTCTTTAAAAGAACCAAGTCTTCATTAATTCTTTGTATTTTTTTCTTAGTCTCCATTGTGTTAATTTCAGCTCTGATCTTTATAATTTCCTCTCTTCTATGGGCTTTGATCTTGACTTGCCCTTCTTTTTTCTAGACATTTGAGATGCAACATAAGGTTATTCATTTGTGCTTATTCTGTCTTCCTGATGTGAAAATTCACTGCTATAAATTTTCCTCTTAGGACTGCTTTCATTGTGTTCCACAGATACTGATATACTGTATCTGCACTTTCATTTAATTGCAGATATTGTTTAATTTCTTCTTGCATTTTTACTTTGACCTATTAGTTGTTCAGGGTTTGATTTCCATATGTTTATGGAACATTCCATGTGCTGCTGCGAAGAGTATGTATTCTGATGTTGTTCCATAGAACACTCTGTGAACATCAATTAAGCCCCTTTATCCACAAGTTTGATTCAGTTCTAGTATTTCATTTCTGATTTTTTTGTCTGGTTTATCTGTTTGTGACAGAGGGATAGTAAATTTCCCCATTACAACTGTTTATTGATTATTTGATTTTTCATGTCTATTAATGTATGTCTTATTGTCTTGGTTACTTTTCTCTCATAGCTGAGCCTTTTACCTGACACCCAAATTAAAGATGGAAAGGTTTATTTAGTTCAGTCTGTGTGGGATTCAGTCTATAACCAGCTGGCTCTAAGGTAGGGTAGCACATGGCAGAGGGTGACAGTTCATTGTGGCAGAAGACAGCAAAATCAACAAAAGCAAAAGGAAGGAACAGTGGCAAGAAGGCTCTCTCCCCCTCTTATGCTGTATGCAAACTACCCTCCCCAGGGCAGGTGGAGCACTCACATCCACAATTCCAACATTGGACCATGAATCAATCATAAACTCTAGAAGCCTGTGCCATGACTGCATGAGGCTTTGGGGGCACATCCAGATGCAAATCATAACACTTATATAGTTGGGTGCTCCCATATATGGTGCACATATATTTATAATTTTTTTCTTCTTCTTGAAGATTTCCCCTAAAATGTATTTATGGACCTTCTTTATGTCTTTAAAGCATTCTTAGATTGAATTTCACATTGTCTGCAAAGAGAATAGCTATCCCTGCTTTTTTTCTGTATTCCTGTTGTATGGAGTATTGTGTTCCATCCTTTCACTTTCAGTCTGCAGATTTCTTTTGGGGTTAAATATTTCTTGTGTACAGTATATTGTTGGATTTTGTTTCTTGATCCATTTTGCAAGTCTGTTTCTTTTGATCGGTGAATTGAGGCCATTTACATTGACGGTTATAACTGACACGTATTGGCTTGTCTCTGTCATGTTATTTTCCCACTGTTAGTTCCCTGCTTTTTTTCCTGTATCATTATTTACCCTGCTTGGTGGTTTCTCTCTGTGGTTGCTCTTGGAATTGTGGTCATTTTTCTCTGCTTATAATACCTTTTATTACTCTTTGTACTGTTGTTGGTGGTCATGAATTACTTCAGTTGTTCTTTTTCATGGAAGTATCTTATTTCTCCTTTAATTTTGAAATATTTTCAGGGTACATCAATCTGGGTTAGAAGTTGTTTTTCATCAGAACTTGTAACACTTCACTCCAAGCTCTTCTTGACTTAAGGGTATGTGTTCAGAGTCAGGTGTGATTCTGATGGCCTTTCCTTTATAAGTGGCCTGTTTCTTTTCTCTAACAGCTTTTATTTTTTATTGTTTGGTCTATTTGAGACAGGGTCTTGGTATGCAGTTCAGGCTGGTCTTGAGCTCACTGTGTAGCCCAGGCTGGTCTTGAATGCACAATGATCCTTTTGCCTCAGCCTCCTGAGTGCTGGGATTACAGGCGTTTGCCACCATGCCCAGCACTAACAGCTTTTCATATGCTGTTGTTGCGCTGAATTTCTGGGATCTTGATTATTATATGCCTGGGTGTAGATCTATTTTGATCTTGCCTCTTTGGAGTTCTATATGCCTCACTGAATTGTATGTCAGATTCTGTTTCCATGTTTGAGAAATTTTCTGATATTACTTCTGCAAATAGTCTTTTTATGTCATTTTTGTGGACTCCTGAATTTTCACTGGCACCAATCAGTCTTGTATTATTTTCCTTTGCATCATTTTGAAGCTGTTGAATTGTTTTTTTCTGATGCCTTGTTATTTTTAAGACATCTTTCCTTTCATGATCACTAGCGGCAATCCTGTTTTCAAGGTCTGAATTCCATCTAAAATTTCATTCAAGTGGTTTTGCCAGCTTTCAATGGGATTTTTAATTTCCTGGTCATCTGTTGAAACCAGTTTCACACATTCTATTACTTTCCTATATTGATGATTCATGGTTTCCATCCTTTTCTTGTCATTTATTTTTTATCTCTACCCTATTGCTGAGAAATTCCTTTATAAATGTTGACATTTCTTTTTTTCATCTGAGAGATTATTTCTGATGTTTTCCTGTATAGCTATATATAATTGTTTCTTTATGTTGGTTACTATCATTTCAGAAGTGTCAGGTATCTATCTTTCATTTTCTTCTATCTTGTTGTCTCCTGGATTTGCTGTGGGTGGACTGGAAGTCTATGGGTGTATTTTGCTTCTATGTCTTGCTATTTTCTATTTCAAAGGTCTGTATTTTGTTTCTGTGTTGATCTTTGTAGGTTTTTGTATTAGGCAGTTTTATCACTAGTATCAGGGCTTCTCTAGGCGAGGTTTCTTCTTTAGGGATGTCTTCTGTGTGTAGGAGGTTCTAGGTTTGTGCTTGTGTCAAGATCTGACCTTTCCAATTAATTAATATGAGATGTTAGTATCTGTTTGGCTCAGTCCCAAGTCCTTCAGTACTGCGGTGTGGTGCGGTTATTACCTCAGAACTTCCCAGTTTGTTACAGAAGTGAGAACAACTCATTAAACTGATGACATCCTAGCTAAAGTAGTATATTTAGCAATATTAGTAGCCTAAACCACAGTTGAGAAACTGACAAACTGTGGTAAATATTTGTATTGTACCTTTAACCATGAAAGCAAAACTACAGTTATATAGCAAAAGTGATTATAAAATGGGGACTTGCATGAAAAGGGTGAAGTTAATTTAATTTTTGAAATATCTGTAGTTCATAATGTATTTCCTTGAAGATGAAAAGTTTATAGACATACCTAAAATGTTAACATGCATTTCAAATTTTGCATTGATTTGCAAAGATGTGTATTATACAAACTCTATTGGTTGTGTTTGATCATTAGTCATGGGAGACAGAAGCAATATGCTCATAATGGGTGTATAGCTGACCACCACTACATGTTTCCACTGAAGTCTGCAGTTGAGAGAGAAAGCCAGAAATTCTCTGGTGGATGTGGTTCTTTTAAATATAAACTCCACAGAAGTTACATCTTAGTGGGTGAAGAATAAAATAAAGTAAATAAGCAAATATATCTCAAGATGACTAATAGTAAATGCTAAATAAATAGTCTTCTCACAGTACTCTTCTCGTCATGGAGAAAACTACTTGTATCTAAGTGTCTGTTTTGTTACAAAATGTGTGCATGCTCTACCAAAGGGAATGTTCTAAGATCATAATTACCGTGTGCTTAGTTAACAATACTTTTTGGTTGCTTCCCTCAAAGCAAGATGTTGGTTTGAACAAATATACCCCTTCTAAATGGGATTCAGAGAATTTTAATAATACATACCCTACTAGAATTTCTGAGTTAGGCATATCTTGACATGAGACAAACATTCTGAAGGTGTTGATTCAAAATTTGTTGTCACTGAATAATTTAAAATGTGAGAGGTATCCACAGAAGAGATACAGAGTAATGACATGTTTACATAGATATGAATATGCTATGGTTATATTCCCACTGCTGTCACCAGCAATTAATGCATGTCCAGTAATGGAAAACTCTGGTGTCAGAGCATGATGGATGATGTTGTCTTCTGAGAACTGTTTTAGGAAAGCAGTTACATATGAAACAAACTTCTAGCTTTTTGCAAAACCTCCAGGGAAATTTCATTTTATCACAAGGCAAGATACTCTAGAGTTTTCTGCCATTTAGCTTAAACAGTTCCTGTATTTTTAAGGAGATGACTAGTTTCTCTTTCATATACAACCCTTTCAAAAATATAAGCCCAGTAGCCAGCAGCCCTTTACTGGGCTTTTGTTTTCTGTTTTCCTCCTGATTCATTATTTGTTCTTACTGACTTTGATGATGGCAAGATTGTACTTCTTCTAAGCTGGGGAGCAGGGTAAAAATTGTGAAAGCATTTCATGTGAAAACTTGAACTCCCAAGAAAATGTCACTCCTTGATTTCTGACTGGTTGTCTGCCAATAAGAAAAAAATAACATTCATTTAAGTGTCCTGATGATAAGTAAGTACTTTTGTTAACACTTTTACACAGATGAAGGTGTCTTTCAGGTCGATAGCCAGTGTTTCTCTTTGGAAACCATACTTAGAGTTGCAGTACTGGCCTTGGTTTCTTTATTGCTAAATGAGCTATCCCATTCCTGGTGGCAGCATGGGGCAGATTTTGTCACTACTTAGAAAGATGTTGCTGTGCTTCAAGCTGAATTCTGGCATGTGCTTGAGCATTATGCTGCTTATCCTGGGCATGCCTCTTTTCCTTCTGTCCTTAGATATTCTGCCCTCATCAATTTTCCTCACATGCCAGTACTGCCAGAGTTCTGTTTTCATAATCTTTGTGTCAAATGCAAAGAAACAAATGCATTCTGCAGCCTGACAAATGGGAACGCCATTCTGCCTGCTGTGGTTATATGGGTGGTAGAGGCATTAGAATTTAGTAACCAGCTATGAGATGAAGAAAAATACTCATAAATTGAAAATGTTTGGGACCACAAAATTACTTTGCTTGCTTGAGTCTTGATGTATGGTACTGGGTCAAGGATGGTGTTCCATTAATAAAAATGAGCTCGAGTACCAATTTGAGAGGCATGACATTAATGAAGACTTCAAGGAGTAAGGACCATAAATATTTCTCTAGACAAGGTAGCTTATTCATTTCTTGGCCATTCTATTCTTATTTCATCAGTCAAGATGTGTAAATATATAGCAGAACAAAATACAACAACCACAACTGCTTCATGATTAAGGAACAACGGTCACCATCTTTGTCTCACACACTAACTAAAGCAAGAAAGACCACAGCTGGATAATCAGGCCTTAGGAGAGTAGAATACATGTGATTTTGCATGGTGTTTTTTTTTTTCATTTTTTTCTTGACTTACTATTGTAACTCTTAGGGGCTGGGGATATAGCTCAGTGGAATAAGCGCTTGCCTAGCAAGCGCAGGGTTCTGAGTTCGATCCCCAGTACCGGGAAAAAAAAAAAAAGAATAGCAGCTATTGTAACTCTTTTTCAATTGTTTCTTAATTGGGATTTAAAATAGTAAACTCCACAAAGTAAATATACCATGATTTAAGAACTACCCTCTTTATTATTTATTTTTAGTCTTTACTCTAGGTTTTTGCTAATATAAATGGTATTTCTTGAATATTTTTAGATGTAACATTTTTTCTTATCATGACTAATATCAGACTGGCTCTTGGAAAGAGAGATCAGTGCACGCATATATTCATGTCTTTACACACTGTCACAGGGATTTCCAAAGAGTTTAGTCTGGGCTGCAAATATGGCAAAATCTCAGCAACAGTGTCCTGTGGTTCATTTGGCTGTTCTTTATCTGCCATTGGCATCAATCACCATCTTCACATTATCGGTATTCTGTCTATGCCATTATTATGCTGTAAACATATGAATACTTCTGTGATTTTCTTCAGAATTCATTAAGAGGAAATTTCCTAGCCTTGACTCATAGCTTTAAGGTAGGCTTTAATATATTTTTGGAATTTAAGGAAAACTGACAAATGTGTGAGAGCTTGTAGTTTTTGTCCTTTCATGGACTACAAATAATGCCAGTTTTTGACAAGGTAATGTCTATTTAATTACTAGATGGATAAAATTGCTTTTCCATTTCTTTACCTTGTGAGTATGGAAGCATTTACTGAAAAAATTCTTGGTTTTCCTCTAGTGATAGTAGTTGTACTAAAAAGCTAAAAATGAATACAGTTGTAAAAATGAATGTATAGGGAAATGAAAGGCATAAAATTTACGAAAATACATCTTTTAATATTAATTCTAATACTCATGTACTTATAAAATTAATACAACAGTATATAAACTTAATTCATACTTTGTGTAAATTTTAATATCATACGGTATTATTAAGACAAAAGATATTAACAGAAATATGAAATTATAAACTTCTTCCTTTTCTATAACTATAATAGCATTATATACTGTGTAAGTATGTACCGTTATGTAAATCACGATTAGAAATTTCGCAAAAATATTTTGTAAAACATCACATTCAAAAAATATTTAATTTTAGTCTTATAATAAATTATCACTTATAGTAACATTGTTCAATTATTTTCAGTTCAAATATCATAGACTTATAAAACGTATTGACAGTTTCATTTCCAAAAGAATGTATAGCGTGTAGCCTTTACACTTTTATTTTTATTTTTATTTATTTTTTTATTTTTTGGAGACAGGGTCTTGCAATGTATTGCAGTGCAAGTTGGCTTTGAAAACCACTTGCATAGCTCAGGCTGGCCTTGAACTCATGGCTATCCTCTTGGCTCAGCCTCCTGAATGCTGGTATTACAGGTATGGCACCACCATACTCAGCAGCCTTTATATTTTTAATATATTGACCACATCAAGTACTCCTTGCTCTCTCTTACTTATCAGTGCGTGTTTGCAGTACATGACGTTTACCTTCATCTTGGAAAGTGGGTATAAGTACATAACACAGCTCCATTCTGTTTTAATCCCCTTCCACTTCCTAGTCTCTCTCCATTTCTCAGTCCCTTCACCCCATTTTCATTCTTATTGTTGTTGTTCTTAGCTCATGTTTAGGACATATAAACACTGTGGGCATTTGTATTTGCTGTAAATGGCATATATTAAATCCTCTTCCTTCTACTTCCCCTACAGCTCTCCTCTTGCTCTTGGTCTGGCGAAACCATTCCCATTTGTGAGGTTCATCCCCTTGTTTCCTACTATCGAATCTTTAATATTTGTTTGTACTTTGCTTTACTTAAATGAGAGATACAGTATCATATAGAATTTAAGCTTGTGTGTTTGATTTATTTCACCCAATATTATATTTTCCAGGTGCATCAGTTTTCCCACAAATTTCTCAAACACATCCTTCGTTTTAGCCAAATAGTACTCTACTGTGTATTGATACCATATTTTCTCTATCTATTCATTTATGGATTAGCATAGTGACTGCTTCCAGGATTTACTTATTATGAACTGTGCGGGTGTAAACCTCTATATGCATGTATCACTGTAATATAATCCCTTTAACTGTTGGGGGAAGATTCCTATAAGGGAAATAACAGCATCAGGTGGAATTCTAATTTTAGTTCTTTGACAATTCTCCATGATTTCCATAATGGTTGTACTAGTTTACAGTCTCACCAATATTGTAAAAGTGTTACTTCATTACCACAGCTTGAGAGCATTTGCCACTCTTTGACTTTTTGAGAACTTCCATTCTTTCTAGTGTAAGACGAAATCTTAGTGTTGTATCAATTTGCATTTCTCCAATAGCCAGAGATGTTTAACACATTTCCATAGATTTACTGATGATTTGTACTTCCTTAGGTGTATATTTATTTAATTTGCCCATTTCTTGAATGGTTCTCTTAACTGATCTAATTTTATTTTGATTCTTTATATATTCTTGATATGAATCCTTTGTCTTTTACTAATTAATTTCTTTGATGTGCAGAATCTTTTTAATTTGTCATAATCCCACTGGTTCATTCTTGTTACTGTTTCTGCAATTGCATTTTGTTGAGAAATTCCTTATGAGGAACAGTGACTGAGTGTTTTACTTAATAATCTTCAAGTCAGTTCAATGTTTCTCTTTTAATATTCAGAACTTTAATAGATTTTTATTTTAGTTCAATGCATGGTGAGAGAAGAGCCCAGATTCAGTCTTCAGCTAAATGATAACCTTTTCCCCAACACCATTTGTTAAATAGTCTACCATTCCTCGAACAAATGCGCTTGGCCCTCTTGTTGAAGATTATAGAGCTCAATGTGTTTGGGGATGTTTTTATAGTCTCTATTCTGTGATTTACATGTTGATTTACATGGCTGTTTTTGTGCCATATGCTGATATTTTTATCACTGTTACTTTGTAGTATAACCAGAAGTCAGATATTATGATGCCTCCTGCTTCGTGCTTGTTGCCCAAGAGTACTTTTGCAATTTTGCATCTTTTCTGATTTGTTTTTGAATTGCTTTCTCTAGTCTGTGAAGAATACTGTTGGTATGTGGTATGGATTTGTGTCAAATTTGGATACAGTTTTAGAAATATGACTATTTTGACAATATTGGTCTTCCCTATCCAGGAGCAGGGGACATTTTCTGCTTTTTCTGAAGTTTCTTCAATCTCTTTTTCAGAAGAATTCAGGTACTCATTTAAAGATCTTTTATTTCTTTTTGGGGGCTAATTCCTAGGCATTTAATTTTCTTGTTGTGATTATGAGTGGTATGTTTTCCTCAGTTTTCTCTTTGAGTTCATTATTTGTATATGTGAATGATACTGATTTTTTGTGTTGATTTCATATCCTGCTACAATTCTGAAATAGTTTAAGTGTATGAGTTTTTGGGGAATTTTTTTGGGTTTTCCATGTAGCAGATCATATCATCTGCAATTAGCAGCAATTCAACTGCTTACTTTCCTGTACATATTCCTTTTATTTATTTCTCTTCTCTAATTGCTTTAGCTAATATTTGAAATACTGTGTTGAACACAAGTGGTGATAGTGGGCACCCTTGTCTTGTTTTTAATTTTAGAGGAAAGGCTTCCAATTTTTCTGCATTAATTTGAACTGAGCTGTTTGTCATAAGTGGTATTTAGTATCTTCAGGTATGATCTCTCTATATTTATTTTCTTCTGGGTTTTTACATTAATTTGTGGTGGTCTTTGGCAAAACCTTTTCTGCAACTATTGATATGATCATATGGCTTTTGTCTTTGCTTATGTTTACGTGGAATATTACATTTATTGATTTGCATATGTTGAACTATTCTTGCAACCCACGGATGAAACCTACTTGTTCTTGAAGTATCATTTGGTAATTTGTATGAATGTAAGAATTGGCCTATTTCTTCAATATTTTCCAATTTTTTTGGAATATGATTTTTCATACTAGTTACTATCTTCCTGGCTTAAATTGTGTCTGTTTTAATTTAGGCTTTTTCAGTTCTAACTGTATCAATGTGTTTCTTTCTCTCAATATTTTGCCAGGTTTAACTAAGGGTTTGTCTATTTTATTTATTCGTCTGGAAACTAGCTCTTTGGTTTGTTTATTCTTTGTGTTACTCTTTGTTTTTTTCCATTTGTTTTTTGTATCAATTTCATTGATTTACACTCTAACATCCGTGATTTCTCTCCTTAATTTTGATTTGAGCTAGGACCGTTGCTTCACAAGTGTCTTGAGATCCCTCATTGGGTTATTTATTTGAGTTTGCTCTGTTTTTCTAATGTGGGTGCCAATAACAATACCTTCCCTCTTAGGTCTTCCTTCACGGGGTCCCTAGACTCCAGTGTAATACAGAGGCATTGTTATTGACTTCCAGATATTGCATAATTCATTCCTGGATTTCTTCTGTGACCATTGGGTGTTGAGGAATGTGTTGTTAAGTTTTCAAGTGCTTTTAAATTTTCTATGGCTTCTTCTGTGATTGTATCCTAATTTAATTGCACATTAATCTGACAGTAATTAAACTTGCAGTGATTTCGGTTATTTTATATTTACTTTGGAGGTTCTGGGGATGAGTATGTGATCTATTTTGGAGAATGTTCCATGTGGTGCACAAAACAATATATGTTCTGCTATATAGTACAGTAGAGTATTCTGTAGATATTTATTGAGTCAATATGTTCAAGAGTGTGGCTCTGCTCTAACTTTCCTTTATTAATTTTTTGATTAGTTGATCTATCTCTTTTCTAAAGTGAAATATTGAAATCACTAACTATGTTTGTGTTAGCGTTTTATTTGATCTTATATGTACCACAGTATTTGTTTTCTGAAGATAGGTGCTCCAGTATTTGGAGCAGATATATTTACAAATGTTATCCTTTCTTAGTGAATTAGTCTCTTAACTAGCATGCAGTAATCTGCTTTATCTCTTATGATCAGTTTCAGGGTAAAATTCACTTTCTTTGAGAATTAAAGGTGTTACACTTGCTTGTTTTTGTAGTTCTAGAGATTTTTTTTTTTTTTTTTTTTTTTTGAGACATGGTCTTGCTATGTAGTTCGGGCTGGCCTTGGTTTCACTATTGGCCTTGAACTCACAACAGCCCTCCTGCCTCAGCCTCCCCATTTTCCATCTTTTGATTTGTACTATATAAGTAAGTTTTTTGATTAAATGAGTTTCTTGAATGCAATAGACTGTTTAAATCAGTTTTTTGTTGTTTTTTTTTTACCCAGTCTGCCAACCTGTATATTTTAATTGGGACTTGTGCCCATTAACATTGACAGACATTATTGAGAAGTCTTGATTAATTAGTATCACTGTGCTCTTTCTTCATTGTTGACCCCTTTGTTTTCCTTTTCCTATATTTTTTGTTGCTGTTATTTATCAATTGACCTTACTTGTGTTTTCATTCCATTGGAATTTTTTGGCTTTATTGGATCCAACTTTTTCTGTCTAGGATGTTATAGATGTTTCTCTGGAGTACTGGTTTAGAATTCATAAATTACTGAAGTTGTTCCCTTTCATAAAATGTTCTTATTTCTTTGAAAGATAGTTTTGTCAGGTATGTTAGTCTGAGTTGGAAATTGTTTACTTACACTTACAATGCTTAAAATATTTCACTCTGAGCTCCTCTGACCTTTAAAGTTTGCGTAGAGCTGCCCACTGCTATTATGATGGGTTTATCTCCATATGTGACTTTTGTTTTTTGATTTCTTTTAAAATTGTGAGTTTTCTTGTTGGACATCTGGTATTTTAATGATGCTATGTCTTGACAAGCTTCTTTTTTTGTCATAGCTCTTTGGTATTCTGGAAATCTTGTTTTCTTGTATATTGAATTTTTTCATATTTATAAAATTTTCTGCTATGATCTCTGTAAAGAAATTGATTGTCCCATCTGTGTTATCTTCTGGTTTTTCTAACTCCAATTACCACTTGGTTGGTTTTCTTAGTGACATCTAGTAGATGTTAAATGAGTTATTTTGTGATTTCTTATCCTTTTTGATACTTCTCTAAGTACATCTTCCTAATTTATCATTTTGTCCTCAATTTCAGACATTCCATCATCATATTGGTCATTTCAGCCATTTATGTATTTTCTATAGTGCTTTTAAAATGTGATATTTCTGTCTGGTACCTTTTTTAGTAATTCTGTATCTTTGGCAAATTTATCATTCATGATTTAAACCTCCTTGGTCAGCTCTTCCAATTTTTTTCTTATTTCTTTCCTCCAAATCCACGTAGGAAATTTTGGATGATCATTCCATAAACTTTTGGGTCATGTCCTTTTTGAAAGGGCCAAGTTTCTTCATCGCTTCTCTAAAAACTTTATAGAGCTCCACTGCCTGGTGTTTTCTTGCCTCTCTGTTTTTGCCTCTGCACGTGCCTTGGTAGAGTCAGGAGGACTTGAGAGTCTCCTGTGGCCTTATTTGCCTGAGATTCTGTGTTCACGTACATCTGTTTTGTTTTCATTCCTTGCCTTTTATTCCCATATTGTTGTACTGAGGTTTGCTGTCTAAGAGGATAGAGAGAGAGCTTGTAATTTATACAAATATTTCTAAAGAAAGATGTATTTTCAGCTTTATATGTCCCCAGATAGTATTTAATCCATCAGCTATTTAATTTAAGTAATTTGTACTCTGTCCCTGTGTTTTGAGGAAAGAATTACTTCTGGTTGTTGCAGCATCAGGAGATCTGATTGTACATTGTATGTGATATGCTTTCCGTTTACACTTTTACTTTTTATTAATACTCTCTGGTGCCTGTAATCAATTACTATTAGCAGTTGTTTTACAATATTATAGGAGAAATGGAAGGAAGAGATTGAGAGAAGTCAGTCTGAGGAGAGGTTGGTACAGGGAATAGAAATGGGTGAAAAATGAAAATTTGATGTAGTGTCATTTTTTGTGGTGCCTTTATTTGGGTCGAAGAATTGATCTTGAGGGTGTTGAGAAGATATTTGTGAGGATGACTGTGAGATAAAGGAGAAGGGAGGTGTAAAGAGAGATTGGGTGGGTGAAGCTATGAGGCCTTTGGAATTTTTTGACGCTTGTACACCTGTAATGTAGAACAAGGTTAAGGGAAGACAGGGGCCCTGGTGGAGTACAGAAGAGCAAAAGGAACAGGATGGGAAAGATATATGGTTAATACGGGAGAAGATAAGAGTCCACCAAGAGAGCGCAAACTACAATGAATTAAAAACGAGAATGATTTTAAAACGTGGCAAGAACAAGTAATCAACAGGATGATGGTATTGCTCTGGGTGCCTAAGTTGAAGGAACAAATAGCGAGATGACAAGAGAAGACAATGCAGACACCAATTAAATTGAAGCAAATAGAAGAAACAACGACCGAAGAACCAGAAATGAACAAAATGCCAAAAATATCGGACAAGAACTCAGTTCAAATACTACAGGAGAATGTGAATGTGAGTCTTACCATTTCTTTCTTGCTTTGATTGGTACATTTCCACTATAAAACTGGAGCTAAAGGCCAGAGGTGGTGGCCCATACCTGTAATCGCAGCACTTAGGTGGCTGAGGCAGGAGGATCGCTGTGGGTTTGAAGCCAGCCTTGGCTGCAAATTAAGTTCAAGGTCAGCCTGAACTGAAACTCCACCTCAAAAAAATGAAAACAAGACAAAACAAAAACAAACAAACACCTGAAGCTCACCCAGTCTCGGGAATTTATTCTCCAGGGTTGCAGGCAGGGGCTGACCCTGGCCCTGAACTTTGGTTAAGAACCGCGCCCACACACACTCCCTGGGCTTGATGAGTGCAGTGAGCAGGATCACTAGCAAGCAAGGGACAATGGGTGGAGTGGCACGGCAGACTCCAGCGGGGGTCCTCAGGGACCTCAGGTTGCCTCACTCCTGGATAGGGAGCCTGCCTGACAGGACGACAGCTCTCATGGACTCTCTTGACTATTCACTCTCAGGTAGGAGCCTGCACATCCCTTGGAGTAAGTGCACACCCAATGGGACAGACAGGTCCTGCCATGCACCCTCTCTTTGCCTAGGTGCTTCCCTTGCCCTCAGTGAGCTCTGGTGGAGTCACAGCAGTGGGCATGGAGAGGCGACCATGGGAATCTTTCAAGGCAGGATGTGGGAATCTGCAGTCTCTATTTGCCCTGTATGCTTTCTCTGACCAAGGTGTGTGTGACAGGGGGAGCCCTTGTCTTCAGTATGTGCTGGTGAGGATGCCCCAGTGTTTGAATTAGAGCTGCTATCATAAGGGGGCTGGTACACAGAGAGTTAGACGCAGGAGTTCAGTCTCCAAGTACTGCTCAGTACTCTTCGTTTTTATCTATCTCAGATGACTTCCAAATGACACTGTTATGTCTTCCACAGGCTCATATAATAAGGGGCTGGTCATCAGTGCAGCCATGCTCACACATGCGTCCTTAGAGGTGATTGGATCACAAGGGCACTACCCTCAGAGCTGCGTGGGCTCCTAAGGATGAGGCCCAGCTGAAAGAAGTAGATCACAGGGATCATGCCTTTGAAGGTGCACATAATCCCAAGCACCTATGTCTCCAGGTCTTTCCTCTCTACTTCATGCTATGGATAGCTCTTTTCCACCATGACATTTCTGCCCTGGGGCTGGCTAATGATGAATTGAACAAAACCCTTTCTCCTTTGAGTTTTGTTTATATCTTGGTTCCTTTTCTCTCCTTGCTGAGACAAAATACCTAACACCCCAAATTAAGGAAGGAAAGGTTTATTTAATTCACAGTTTGTGGAGGTTTCAGTCCATACTCAGCTGGCTCCAGGGAAGAGTGGCACATGGCAGAGAGCAGCCATTCATGGCAGCAGAAAAATAGCAAAAGCAACAATATGACAAGGGGAAGTGGCGGCAAGCAGCCTCTCTCTCTCCCTTATATATGCAAACTATCCGCCCCAGGGTGGGTGTAGCACTCACACCCATAAACAATCAGAAACTCTAGAAGGCTGCCCCATGACCACATGAGGCTTTGGGAGGACATCCAGAACCAAGCCATAACAGTTTGTTAGGTAATTAGTCCCACCAGTGGAAAATTGACAAATACAGACATTGGAAATGTGTTAGTCCATTTTTGGTTGCTATGACAGAACATCACAGACTGGAAAACTTATAAACAATAATAGTTTAGGTGGTTCACAGTTTTTGAGGCTAGAAAGCCTCAAAAGACTGTACCAGCATCTGGTGAGGTGCTTGTGCTGAGTCAGTATGTGGCAGGATGGTGAGCAAGCTCTCACTAGGGCTAGCCCTCCCTTCTAAAAGCCACTTTCTTGATAATGGCATTCAGCCCATGCACAAAGGTTAACCCCTCACTATCTAATCACTTTTAAAGATCACACCCTCTACCATGATCATTATGGCAATTTAAATTTCAACATGAAATTTGACTGAACGTAGAAACCACAGCAACAATACAGTTCAGAAGAGAGCTGTGATGTTTAAATTATTTTTTGTTTAGGATTAGCAATTAGTCAAGCACTAGAGATAGAGAATGTAAACAATTCTTAGACCAAGTACAATTTCCACTTGTTATTAATCTTTGCCAAGACTGATAAATTAGGGCACCAGATTAATTACAGGAAACTTTAGAGACTCAGAAAATAGGTCCCAGTGTTAAAACAGGGAATAGACATCAGCAGGCATTAGGATTGTGCTCTGTTCTTTGATGTTGCTTGTGTCTAATTGTAAAAACAAATGAACATTCTGATACTCCAGAGTCTTCCAAACCCTTTAAAAATACTCTTTAATTTTTCAGCCTTGGTATTTATTAATCTAAATGGTGATGACAAATTATGGACAATAGTAGTTAAATCAATTTCAAACTGAGTTTACAGTAAAAGACATTAAACATAAAACCAGTGACAATAATTGACTTACCATCCACCTGAACGTATGTCAGATGACCTTTTCCCATTGACATTCAAAACACTCAGACTTGGTGCAATTTTTAGCAAGTTATAACACCTGTGAATAATTTGTAGTCATCCACCAGCTAGAGACACAGAAAATCAGAGCTGTTCTATTAATTTCATTTCCTATATAACAAAGCATATTCTGCATTTAAAGTTGATACAGTTAATAGAAACCAACATTAAGCTATGACGGGCCGTATAGAATTTCTCAGTTTTGTTGACAAAGGGTAATGATATAAACTGCTTAGTAAAAGTGAGACTTGCCATTTCAATTTATTCTACACTGTGAACTAAATATTTGTGCTTCCAATACATCGGTATTTTCAAATGGAATCTTTGGGATATAATTAGGGTTTCAAAAAGTCACTAGTGCAGGACCCTCTCAATATAAGAACAGATACCAAAGAGTTTTTTCTATGAGAAATGACAGTGAAATTAGACTAAATCACAAGCACTACAAAACACATAAGTAAAGCACAAAACACCATTAACTAGTTGGAAAACAGCTTTCCACATATTCAGCAAACTGCTGAAATGCCGCTGTCATTGATTACAACAATATTCTTTACAATTCCCACTAGGTCTTAAAATGCATGTCCAGCAAGAATGCCAATAAGGCACCCAAAATTCCAGGATCTGCTGTGTGATTAGATTTCTCTCTGAGTGTTGATCTCTTAAGCAGTTGAGTCCAAGAATACTGTCCTAATTCCTGATCCAAAAGCTGTCTGTCAACAGATAGCTCAGCATTTTTGGCAGCCAACTCCAAGGTTGTAGTTTCTGCTAAGATTTCAGCATAATCTCTAAATTCAGGTCTACAATTATTCTTGTTCTTTCTTTTATACTCAGACATTCTCAAAGTATTTACTGGGCTTTGCCAAATGCAAAGGTAATATGAAATGACCAAATAATAGAAAAATGTTATCGTGAGGTATGAAATTGTTCTTATACTTAAGTCTCCTGTTGTCTAAACGTAAGATGTCAGCCCATTGTCTACTTGGCTCTCTCTTTTATCTCTAAAGCACATTGCAAATTTGGGCATACAGTGAATGCTCAGTATTTATCAAATGAATGAGTGAATATAGTAGAAGTAAATAGTTTATCATATTAGAAAATAGTATGTGAAGCGATATAAAAGGGGAAAATTCCATATCTTTGATTATCAAGGAACCATAGATGACACTTTGGATAAACTTTTCAATTACTTCTTCCCAAGTACATCTGGTAATAATTACAACTCAGCATTTATTTTATGTAATGTATTCCAGATAAATGTACAGAAGGAGCTGTTATACACTAAGGCATACAAGAAGCAGCACATCATAAACACTATGTGACTGTCAGAAATTTGATATGCTCTATTCCTTTTAATGCAAATTTTGTCATCCCTGGGAAAAAGTGGCCACGCAGAGAGTGTTTACCTCTGCCGTGCACTGGTAAACACTGATGCGGCCCTTGCTTCCTGATCTCACAGCGACTTGCCCTTTTCAGGTGCTGCTGTTTGTTGGACCACACATCCCCAGTGTGGGTAGAGTGGTTCTGTGCATCCCCAGTGTGGGCAGAGCCAGGAAGGTCCTACCACTCTGGGACTTCCCACCATCAAATGGTAGGGAGCGAAGCAATCACCCATCGCTGATCTTAGTGTCCAAACACAATTAAGTCCATTGCTGTCCCTGCCAGAGGCACTTAACTTTTTCTTTGAGATGACATGTTAAGTTGCATTTTGAAACAAAAGAGGGTTTCTCCTTGAAGACACAAGAATCAAAAACGTATGTACCCTAAGAGGAGATGCTGGTGAATACACTCCTGCAGGCCACGAGGATACAACCCCCCTAAAGAAAGGTGAGAGACACAGTACCATTGGGTGTGGGCTCCTGTGAAGGAAGAACTGAGATCTGGAAAGAGATTGGGCAACAGATGCCCATTTTTATCTTTTTTGATTATAGTGAGGTTGTCCCTTAACAAGGCCTTTGCTGTTTTTTTTTTTTTTTCTTTTTGGGAAATCATTCATTTATATTCTTTCATTAATATCTTCTTTACAATTTTCAGGCACAGCTCAGATTTCCTATTCTCAGACACCCTTCCCTGCCTTACCTGCATGAAGCACTCTCCACGTCATTATCTTACTTCACCCTGCTTTGTAGTTCGCTGCTGCTGCACAGTTGCTCCCTATCACGACTGTAGTGCGCACTCTACAGCCACATCCAAGCACTGCTATTTCCACACTGAGAACCGTTTTTAACCAAGTCAACCCTTGGTTAAAAATGGTCAGAGCACAGGCCTTGGGATGCCAGGCTTCTGGTGGACATTTGAATGGATTTGAATTTCTGCAGCTTGTACTATAATAAATCTTAATCAATCTTCATCTAACTGAGGAAATATGTCCAGAACTGTGCCTCAGAGAAATTACATCTGTGATAACATGCAGTGTGGGTTGGAGAATATATTCCTGGGGCCCAGCGGTTGCAAAACATACTGAAATTTTTCTTTTTCTTCTTTTCTGTATGGTGTGGTTGATACTGCATGCATTTAGATTTGTTTGTGAAATATAACAACTGTATTTTAAACAAAGAGAAGTCTAGCCTCTTAGGACTTGTTAAATATCATATATTATACATATTTCCTAAAGCAACTATTAGTCTTTTTTTTAACACTTTTTTTTTTGATGGTGGTGGTTTAAGGCTGTGAATGCATCTCTATAAAAATGAAGACAACTATTAACCCAAGCGCCTAAGCATTTTAACCCAGACAATATAAAGAGCCTTGGAATTCAGAATTTGCTGTAATTATTGCAGTAAAAAATGGTGAAGGCCACTTAAAAACTTTCTGTCTTGTGATGGTGTGCCCTGGTATATGAAGAACTTAATGAGGGATAATCATAATCATTAGGTTAGTGATAATCACATCAAAATCATGAAAGTATGTTTCAAAAGCCTAAAATGAGTTTCCTGCTGAGACGATAAAAAGGGTTTTCTAGGGGCGAGTTGAGAATTGAATTTCTGTGTGGTCCAATTAACTTCACACAGAGGACAGAAGAAGAAAAATAAAAGAGAAAAGCCTTACATGGGTCCATAGCTGACTCTCCACCCTATGCAGCAGGCACAACAAATCAACAGCATAATTACCGAGCACCGAATGTGTTAGGTATTGATAGTTGTAAGCTATTTCTGAATATGTGGGACTGACCAAATGTGAAGCTCGGATAAACAGGTGTGTAGGACAGCGCAAACCACAGATGTGAAGGTTGGCAAATATTTAAAACAGTTATTCTGAACAAAATCATCTGTTGTGGTAATTCAGAGCTGTTCACGTTTCTTAATCTCTGACTCTGTATAAATCTTTTTGGGGAAATGCATATGAATATATCCCCACATGTTGTCTTTATCACCTGGTCCTTGGACCTCCCTTCAATTCTGTCATACGAAATCACCTTAAATTTGATGATGATAATCCTCTAATTGTACCAGCAGAGTCAACAAAACTCCCGAGTCAACAACAAAAAGACTCAACTTGCAAACTTTGCCATGTCTGGCCTAATTCTACCTTCATGTTCGCTAAGCCCCTGTGTTTTACCCCAAACAATAGATTAATATCAGATTGCTTCATACAGTTGTATGAACAGTGCATATCTGTACTTCTGCTACAGTTCATTTCATTAATATCCACTTATGCTACTTTGCCTAGTGTCAAGACATCCCTCCTCATTGTATTCTAAAAGTGCGTATTCCCACTATTTCCTTCCAATAGTTCATATCTCCAAGATCATTTTTTTGTTAAATATAAATCACCATTTAAAGGCTGGGTATGGGGGTGCACACTGTAATCCTAGCACTCTGGGAGGCTGAAGTAGAAGGATTATAAATTGAAGCCCACCCTGGGCAATTTAGTGACTTTGAAAGATCCTGTCTCTGGAAAGAGAGAAAGAGAGAGAGAAAGAGACAGAGAGAGAAAGCGAATAAATGAATCAATAAACACGTACAATTCAACTGTTAATGTGTTGCTTGATTGGTCACAATTTGATATAACTGAACCTTTTATAACTTTATTAAATTATTCAATGAACTATAAAATATTTAAATGCCAAAAATTCCATAAATCACATATTAAGGATTTCATCCCACAATAAGAATTGTATCAGTTGAACATCCCCGTGTATTTACCACACAGATCCAAGATGTCAAGACCAGGATGTTTCCAGCGGGAGAGTTGGCTGCTCCTGGACCTCCTTGTCTTAATCATTACTTCTGCTACAAGTGACTGTACCTCAATTTGAACTTACATACATGGAGCACCATCACCTGCCCTCCTTTGTGTTTGGAATTCATGCTTCAAGTTTTGTGGGATTTGCCCCAGCTGCCCATTCCATGTGGCTCATGAGTTTACAGAGCTCTATGGTATTTCCTTAATGACTACAGCACAGTACGCTTGCATTTTGTTTGGTTGATGATTGTTCAGTTTCTTTTCATTTCCGAGCTACTGAGGATAATTATTTCTCGTGCCCTCAAAAATTGCTATTTATTTATACTACTGGGGAATGAACTCAGGACCTTTACACTAAACTATAGTCTAGGGGCTGGGGGTATAGCTCAGTGGCATAAGCGCTTGCCTGGCAAGCGCAAGGTCCTGAGTTCGATCCCTGGTACCGGGGGAAAAAAAAAAAACACACTCGTAAACTATAGTCTCAACCCTTTTTTACTTTTTTTTTGCGACAGGGTTTTTTAGGTTGCCCGGGCTGGGCTAGAATTTGTGGTCCTCCTACATCTGCCTCCCAGAGTGCTTGGATATAGGCTTGTGCCATTGTACCTGTCTTTGATGTATCTATCTACCTATGTATCTATCTGTCTATACATATATATATATATATATATATAATTTTATTTTATTTACTAACATATTACCATTTTATTTTATTAATTTTGTATAAGAACAACTAATTGAAACTAATAATAAAAAGATGATACAGGTCATCATAGCAACAAAACTAATGTATTTAGAAATATCATCACTGCATGTAATTTTATACATATATATATACACATATATCTAAAATTTCTTTTAATTTCACAATTAGATTATGAGACTGCATACAAATCTTGTTGGAATTTTGAAAGATATTCATTAGAATGTATAGATTGACTTAGAATGAAATGTTATTTATTTAGAACTGACAGTCCTGCTCTTTCTCACAAGTTTGAAGTTCTAGGGTTCCATTATTTCCTATGTTTCTGCAACCTGTGCTGTGAAGTTCAACTTTAAAAGTTAGCTTTTCCAGAGCTCTGCAGCTTCTCCAGACTTCTTGCTGAGCATGTAACCAACGCCTCTCCTTCCTCAGCCATGAAGCGCTCACAGAAACAGACAGCAGTGGGTCCACAGCCTGGCTCCTTTCCACAAGAAAGGGTACAGAGAGCTGCAAGTGACAAAACAGGTGTGGAGATTTGCATTGTCTCTCCGTGCAGCCCCTCACCTACTCTATGCAGGGAAGTGGTAATTGGAAGCAGATGACCCCCTCCGGGTCTTCAGAGCAAGCTTTAGCTATGTCTTTTATTTTCATGTTACCAAAATAGATGGTTTCCTTTCATTTACTCTGTGATGAACCTGAGGTTATGATCTTACAATGTATGGTAATATTTCCCTAGACTGCGGATAGTCCCTGAAATTCTTATATCACATTTTGTCATGATATTTCAAAATACATTAGTTTTGTAGCTACTGTGAGTTGTATTACCTTTCCATTACTAGTTTCAGTTAGTTATTCTTACATAAAAAGGTAGTAAAATAAAATGATGATCTCATATCCAGAATTTCGTTAAATTTTATTACTTCAATGTGTTTTGAAGTTGGTTTCCTTCATATGTGTTTATAGAGAAAACCCTGAGTAATTTTCCTTTTGTCCGTTGTCGTCTATTTTGGTACAGGGCTGCCGCTCTGGCAATGCCCTGTTGGCGGGGCACTAATGCACTGCCTCATGTGCATGAGGCCCTGGCCTAGCACTACCCCTGTCCCCAAAGGTGCCCTGAGAAATCAGTTTGTCAGTACTCCATCTGGTTCTTCATTCTGAAACATTTGCACCATGGTAATTACCTGTACATTGAAGCATTTGATAAAGATGTTTGAACCTTTGGAAACTTTGTGTATGTGTGAATGTTGAGTATTATGTAAATTAATGAAATTTTACATTTATTGTCAATAATTTTTGACACAAATCCCTAGAAATTGAGGAAGAACAGAAAAAATAAAAAGTAGATAGATGAGAAAATTGCAATTTTGTTTTATTTTATTTTATTTTTTTGGTACTTGGAATTGAGCTTGCCAGGTAGGCGCTTATGCCACTGAGCTATATTCACGACCCAGAAATTGCAATTTTAAAGTTATACTTCTCAGAAACACTGTAGCTTCAACACAAGTTTATTTCAGCCTCAGGGAACCTCACAGACTGTGCTCAGTGACAAGACCACCTTATGCCGCACTTCCAAAATTGTTGGGAGTGAATGCAATCTCAATCAAAATACCATTAGCCTACATCACAGAAGTAGAGAAAACACTCCTAAAATTCATCTGGAACCAGAAGAGACCTAGAATAGCAGAAATAATTCTGAGCAACAGAGACTAAGCAGAGAACATCACAATCTCTGATTTGAAATTATACTACAGAGTAACTGTGGTAACAACAGCATAGCACTAAAAAACAAAAACAGACCTGAGGATCAGTGGAACAGACTAAAAAAAGGAGAAACAAATTCAAACACACTTAGCCACTTTATTTTAGACAAAGGGGCCAAACATGTTCACTGGAAGAAAGACAGCCTCTTTAATAAGTAATACTGAAAACACTGGCTTTCCATATGCTGAAGACTAATACTAGGTCTATGTCTCTTACCAGCAAATGCTGGCAGGACTGTAGAGAAAAAGGAACCCTTCTTCACTGTTGATGGGCATCTAGACTGGTGAAACCACTGTGGATATCAGTGTGGAGATTTCTCAAAAAACTATGACTAAAGGTTCTATTTGATCCAGCTAGTCCCCTTCTTGATATCCAACCAAAACGATTAAAAGCCTCATACCACAGCAATATATGCATACCATATTTAAAGCAACACAGTTTGTAATAGCTAAGCCTTGGAAATACCCCATATTATAAACCCAGGAATGGATAAAAAATATGTTTTTTTTAATGCGGTGGAATACTACTCTGCCATAAAGAAAGATAAACATGAGAGTTTTAGCTACATAGGTGGACCTTGAGACCACACTCTTAAGGAAATAAATCAGGTATATATGTGTAAATACTGTGTTGTCTCTCTGGTGTAAGAACCTGAATGGGTAAGTAAGAACGAAAATGTATAACAGATACTGTAAAATAAGAAGTAATTATTCAAAAGGAAAGGGTAATTGCTGGGTGGGGGGAAGGGACAAGAAAAAAATAAAATTGAAACAAATCTTTGTAAATAATGAGAGAAAGAACAATGGAAGAGAGGGAAGGGGATGGGAAAATACGAGAGGAACCAAGATATATCATATACAGGTACAGATTCCTTATGATGAATGTGATCAATATGATTGTCTAAATTGTATCAATAAACTTAATTACTAAAAAAGAGATCATCTCACTAAGGCCTTTAGTTTTACTGTTATAAATTTACCACTATTTTCTACTCACAATATATTATCTTCTTTTTAATTACTGGAGTTGGTTTTTCTTCTTTCTCCCTTTCTCTCTCATTGATATAAATTGTAAATATTCTCAGTTTTTCTTTTCAATTAACCACTTTAAAATTTCTTCATTATTTTCTGCTCTTTTAAAAACTTTATCATTTCTAATTTTTACCCTTGATTCTGAAAGAATTTCTTAGTTTGAGCTTTTAGTTCCTTGTTTTTCAGTTATGTGTAATGTTCTCCTTTGCCTAGTTGTTTTGCTTGTAGATGAATAATTGAATTATTTATTAGTTCTCTAGTTTTTTCTGTTATTACCACCTCTTTTTGCTTTATACCATCCTACTTTTGCTTCAGTGATTACTTTCACTGTTTCCCTGAAATTTTTTTTATAATTTTCTTAATAATTATTTTCCTTCCATGTAAGATCTCCTTGTGACTCTATCAGATTCTCAGAGTTGCACTCCAACTTTTGTAACTCCATAGCAGCTTGTTTGTTGACAGCTATATCTCTTTCTGCGAGGCACAGTGGCTGATTTCCGTGTGTCCCCTCTGGAGACCACGCTGTTTGTTGGGATGGCGTTGCCTATCGCAACCAGAGGGCTTCCCAGCATGCCCTCAGGTAGCAGAGCTCTGTGAATCCATTATTGTTGGGGAACTTGACTGGATATCGCTTTGTTTACATTTTATGTTTTGGATCCATTCTACTTGTGTGCAGATGTGGATTTTAGCATGATGATGCTAGCATTTGGAAATTTATTCTTTCATAATGGAAAATTTAGGTTCCAAACATCGGCACAGCATCTGGCATACCTTAATTTTCTGGCAAATATTTGCTGAAAGGAATTGAGAATTAGAGTTCCAGGCAATTAAATTTGATAAGCACAAATGTTACTACTTGATCAAATTTATCTTTTTCAAAATCAAACAATATTTTATTACTATTTCCAATCCATACACATTCTCAGTCTAAAACAAAACCATTTATTTAGTTTACTTAGTGACAGAGTATGCATATGTTGGTCTTCTAGGCCCAGAATCTAGACCATCAGATGCCTTCCACATAGAAATGACAACAAATATCCATTTATTATTACTTTCAAAATCACCTACACAATGAAAACTGTATCCATTTTAGCATGTCTTTTTCATTGTCTGCCTTCAAAATCATAATTAGAAATTATAAACTAATAATCATCACTACCTAAAGATGGAATGTTACAGTCTTGTTAGAGATGTTGTTTCCTAGAAACTTTTTCCCATGATTATGTTTTGCTTTTCTCTTGTTCCATAAGTTCCACCATAGCCTTTGCCCTAAAGTAATAGACTTTGGTCTGTAGATACAAGCTAAAACAATTGGCTTTTGAGATGAACTCTGAAGTTCATTTTTTAAAGCAATCCTTTCTTGAAGGGTCTGAGTAATTTAGTATTATTATGTTGGTATCTCAAAGAAAGACAGATATTAATCTAACTCTATACAGAGTGTTCTTTCTGCTAGCTAGAACACAGAGATGCTATGCTAAGAAAAATGTTAAACTAGTTCAAGAGCAGTAATACTTAAGAAAAATACTTAATACCTAAGAAAAATGTTAAACTAGTCCAAGAGCAGTAATACCTTAATACGTTATAGACCTGCTCAAATATTTCCACTTGCACCAAAGCTAGTTGCATTTTTAAAAAAAGTATTTATTTTAGGGTTCTTGACTTTTTCTAGTTTAATTCTTTATATTTATTTCAGGGCCCAGAATTTTCTTAGATATTATTTGTTTAATGAAACACTGGCAGCAATCTAACACCTAATATGCGAAAAGAATGACTGTGATATGATATGGTATCCTCTAAATACATGTTACTTAAAAACAATATAAAGCAGCTGAAAGCAATTGAGTAGAAGTGCAATTAAATCTCGGAACCATCTTTCAATTTGACTCCGTTTTATACCAGACAGGTCACATCAGAGTGATACTGCTGTGAGAGTTTATATTTACATTTCTTTTCTCATTCTACCATTCCATGATATCTATGGTAAATTTATTGATTACAGATGGCTGTCTCTGCTGTTGAAAGCTTCAGTTATATGTATTGTTTTGTTTTTAAATAACTGAGAATGTGTTTATTGGAATGAAAGTTAATGAATCTAATATCATAGTAATTGACAAAGTTACTCTGATCACTTCAGGGAGAGTTTACTTTTCTAAATCTGTATTGTCAGCAAAGGAGGCGATTTGGAAGACCCAAAACACTCTTCTTTAGGTTGGAGGGTATTTTATAGAGAACATTACTATTCCCAGTTTAGTTTTGGTGGAGACTGTGAAAAATTTATTCATTCAAATTTATTCAAGGAATTTTGGGGGGATAACTTGCTATCTAATTACAAAGTGCTACAGCTTTGAGATACATTCCAGGAAAACAGTTTTTTTTCTGCCTGAATTTTATGTTTAGGCTCAGTTTCTCCCTAGTATGATGAATAGCCAAAATGGAGAAATCATGCACATTATTTTCTTTAAAGTCAGGATCTAAAACACAGGATCCAAAAAAGAATTGCCAGGAGCATCAACTGGAACTCATAATTAACATTTTTACTAGGATAGGAATGATTAAACATATAGAAATAGAAAATTAAATCATAACATCATTTTGGAAAGCATTGATTATTAAAAAACATGGAAGACCAAAAACAAGAATGATATAGACTAGTGAAAACCATATAAGATCAGATATTTGGATACCACATAAAAATAAAAGATACAGGAAAAAGATTTGATATAAATAGTAATAAATTACACATATAGATGTACTTATGTACACATATATGATAAGATATACACACATACTCTTGGTAAGAACAGAAGAATATATCCATGAAAAATACACAAAGGCAAATAACTGTTTAGTAAATAAAAACAGAAGTTAATTTTAGTTAAATAGAAATGCATTCGGGAACTTCATAAACAAAATTGAGAAGACAGACATGATATATATTTATACATCCAGTGGAATTCTACATACAGCATAAAAGAATGAATGACCAATATTTCAAGAACATTATGTTTCATAGAAAAGCAGAAAGCAAAGTGTTCATTTTATGTTTATTATGTCTGATTATTATATATGAATATATTTATATTTGCAAGTAATTAAAACTAACGTGAAAGAACCCAGTGATATTTATCTCAGGAGTTATAGGATAATTACTGGAACAAAAGTGAGATTCTTAGATCTTGAACATATTGTACGTTTTGACATGGACAGTCACTACACAAATGTACATAGATGTAAACATTTATGTTTGAACATCTGATTGGTTTAATCTCTACAGGGTATTTTCATAATATCTACAAAAATTACATACTGTAGGTATAAACTGACACATGAAACATGGCTTCTGAATAACCTATATCAAGGCGCCTTTGTCACAAGTAGAATGGGGAAGTTGTTTATGTACCATCATGAATAACTTCTATAATACGTTAATAAACAGAAAGGTGCTGACACCAGTCCACTTCACATTACAGTAACACATAGCTGAGATAATCAATTTATATGAAGAAAAGGTTGTTTGGGGCTCAGTGTTTTGGAGGCTCCTGTCCAGAAGCAGGTGGCCCTGATGTTTTGGGGCCTGCAATGGTTATGGTGGAGACAAGTCACTCGCCTCACGGCTGGGCATGAAGAAAACAAGAGGAAGAGGGAGTAAGTGGTTGGGCTTCCACGCTCACTTCCGGTGCATGCTTGCAGTGACTCAAGACTTCTGACAGTGCCGCACATCTTAAATATTCTACCCTCTCCCAGTGGTGAAGTAGGTTAGGTACTAAACATTAACACATGTGTCTTTAGAGGAATATTGAGATTCAGACTATGGCAGCAACACAGAGAACAATGAGCGTGATACAGAACCATCTGATGTACAGAAAACAGTGAACTGAAAGAGTGTTTGCTCTTTGCACATAAAGCATATTCTAAGAGAACACTGAAATAGCAAGATTGTTTTATCACAGTTAGAGGAAATTCTTGAGTAATAGGCAAGAGTAGAAGCAAAACAAGTTACTAAATGTTTTTCTACCGTTAAGCATTTGAACCATGTGATTTTACTATATGCTAATATGTTTAGCTCACAAAACTACAAGCATTAAAAATACAGTTAATTTTTACAGAAATAAATGGCAATGGTAGCTGCCTAAAGACTAAGGCTGTTGAGTAATATGAGTATAATGAAAGAATAGGGATGGAAAGATTTAGTTTTACAATATATACTTGGACATTTTAAAATTTGACTATTGTGTATATCACATCTAGCAGTAATTCCTATGAATGGTTGGTGACATATGTTTTCAGTGTATTAAAGAAAGAAAAATCTCTATGGACACACAAACAATTAAGATTACAGTTCTTAAAAAAATTTAAATGACATTTCTATGTAGAAATAGAGAGATAAACACCCTGGGAAAAGAATTTGACATCTCAGAAGACTTAGGATTGACCACAGTGATAATAATAACAAAACACTTTGTGTAAGTGATTTGTATAGGTGACAACCACAACAAGTTCAGAATAAAAGGAAATGGGTCACTGCGACCCTTTCTGACACATTTCTGACAGAAACAATTTCTTTTGGCTATTTCATAGTAAATTGGTAGTGGAAAATAATATCAGGCCCTCCCAATGGCAGTTTAACCTGATGTTTTAAATAAGAAGGGAAGATTCTTTCTAATTTTTGCTACAGCAAAGAAAAACAAAATTTCCAAAATGTAGAAGTCTTCAGTTGAACTTCACAAGGTCAAGGTTCGCCTGGAATTTTGTCACTGTCTTACTGCATCTGAAAAATTTCTTTCTGTTTCTCTGATATTTTCTTCTCTTCTTTGTAACCAGACTGCCCTGGCCATAATGTCATACACCTTGCCTAAAGGTCTCTACAAAATTTTTTCATATATTGAATTTATGTGACCTATATTATGGTTCAGTTGTCCATAGGAAAATGACTGAATTGTTCAGTGATCAAATTTATAGGTCTATCCAGAGTCTTATTAACTTAGACTATTTTATGCACCAGTTGCACCTGCACCACATTCTGTCCCAGGCATTTTGTCTGTGGCCAGCAGGACATGAGATGGGAAGATTACTTTGTCCAGTTAGATCAGAAAGGCTGATGAGCAAAGGAAAAGTACTTTGTGGTGACAGTGACTTATACACAGTTGAATAACATTGTCTATTGCTGTGACTAGGCTGACTATAACTTTACATGAAAATAATTCTCATTCCAGCAGACAATTTATCATTTTGCTTTCTCCATAAAATTCTGGATTTCAGAAAAATAGAAGCAAAATTCTTTGAAATACTATTACAGCTATTTCTTACCTGGTTGGACTTTCCCTATCTTGTAGCAAAGATTTCTGTGCTACAATAAGTGAGCCATGAAACTCCTTGTACATCATTCAGAACGGTGTTTATGCCTAAGTGACCAGGTTCACGCTCAAAACCCTAATACTGTGGGAAACTGAGCGGGAGGATTGTAAATTTGAGGATGCTCACTGTGGGAATTTTAGTGACTTAGATTGTTTTGAATTTTTCGAAAATAACATTAAAGGATTGAGGATGTAGCTCAGTGCAAAGGCTTTGGATTTGTGTTCAATCGCTAGTACAAAAAATGTGTTTTGAATATGTGATATTATAAGTAGATATATGCTATGAACACATGAAGTTTTCAGAACAAGAACTAGAGTCTGAAGAACTCTTGTTCCCATCAGATAATTAAAAGTATACAAGTCACAATTATAAAATCTATTTGTATGTGACCATAGCTACAATCATACATAAAACTATAAGTTTACTGTCTGCATATTTTATCCTTGACTTCACAGTTAATGTATCATTTATCATTAATATATTTTGTATAGTTATTTTAATACTTCTGTCTTTTACATTTTTCACTAGAATGAAAAGTAGTTTATCTATCATAAATAAAGTTCGTATTCTAGGGTTTTTTTTTGCCTGTTTTTATTCTAAAGCTTAAATGCTGGATTTTAGTGCCCTTTTGTTTCAATTAGAAGAACTTCCTTTAACATCTCTTGGAAGGTAGATTTCATGGTGATAAACTCAGTTTTCACTTATCAAGGTAAATTTTTATATTGCTTTCATATTTTTGGTTGCTTGTTTTTTTCCTTTCAGCATTTTGAATATACACTGTATCATCACACTCCCTCTTAGCATACAAGAGTTTTGCTGAGAAATCTACAGATAGCCTATCAAATCTCCCTTGCATGTAATACATTTCTTTTGCTACTTTCAACTTTATTTGTTTTGATTAAGTGATATTGTAAGCTGATGTGTACTGTAACTTTCATTTTGATGATTTGATTATAATGTATCTTAATGTGTATTTCCTGGGATTCATCCAATTTTCATTTGTCAGGTTTCATGAATCTGTACAATAATGTCCTTCTTAGATTTGGAGTGGTTTTGATCATGCTTCATTTAAATAAGGAATTATACCTTCTTGTAATCTTGTTCAGCTATGCAGTCCACAGCAAGACTCCCATTTCTTTGTTTGTAGGTGCCTTTACATGTTAAACTATGCCAGTTTTATCAAGAATTCAAATAGAGAAAGACATACCAGTCTCCGAAGTGTCAGCCTACAAAGGTGAGGATGTTAGATGCATACTTCATTTTCTCCTTTTCTTCAAATGAGAAGCCGTGAGCCAAGGTGAACTCAGCTCTGAACTACTCTGGATTGTGAAAGAAGGTAAGTCTTTTCTTGCCCATTTCATTGTGATTTTTCTCAGTTTGGAGTTCATTTATTTTTACAAGTAAAAAGGAAAAAGAAAGGAAAACATTAACAAAGAGACACAAACTAGCACAAGAACAGTTCAATCAAAATTGAATTATAGACAAAGTGACAGGGAATTAACAATTGTTGTTGTATTACATATTGATAACTCCAAAGTGTATGCTCAGGAAAACACAAGTAGACATACAATCTTGATCAAACAACCAGTCATCAACTCTTCCTTACCATAAAGCCACATAAGTCAACAGTGGAACCATGTTCATTTAGATATAACAGCTCCTTAAACGGATTCTGAGTTTCTAGGATGAATGATGATGATGATGAGTTTCTTTGGCCTGCATATGTGAAATTAGTATATCCTGGATAGAATCAATTCTAGAACTTATTCTGCTATTTTTTTAATATGGCACCCCATGATTGGGATTTTTACAAGCAATACTAAAGTACAGACAAACTGATAGGAAATTAACAATGGTTGTTGTATTACATATTGATATCTTCAAAGTGATTTCTCAGGAAAACAAATAGAGACATACAAAACTGATCAAATAATCATTAACTGATCCTTTCAGTAAAGCAATAGAAGTCAGTAGTACAACTATTTTAGCTATCTTGTGTATACATATGTATAAAATGTCCCCTTCTTTCTCTTCTCTTTTCCCTCATCCTAGTTGCTCTTTACTTTTGAGCATTTTCCTTTCTTTTCACAGTGTCTACCATACCTCTTAATTTTTATTCACTCTTTCAGATTCTTATACTAGGGGAACAACACATTGCTTATACATGCAGGTCTGATTTATTTCACTTATGAGTATGGTCTCTAGTTGTGACCATTTACCTGTAAAAGCCTCAAGTTTATCTTTCTTTATAGCTGAATCATATTCCATCATATAAAAATACCACAATTTTTTTATCCATTCCTCAGTGGATGGACATTGGGGATTTTAAAAAGGACATAAACGTATGTATCATTTAGTAGAATTGTTATGATTTATACTGGACACCTTCTTTTCCACCTGACATGTACTGGTTTTCTCATGTCTGAGACACAGGGGTCAACACCATGACTTACAGGAAGAGAGGTTACTTGGCTCACAGGTCCTATGGGTTCAGTTGATGGTTAGCGGACTCTAAGGCAGAAAGAGCGCGATGGAAAAGCATGGAGGAGGAAGGCTGCTCAATCCTGTGCAGCCGGAAAGAGAAGAGAGAACGGAGGCGCCGTGTATGAGAACACAGCTCTGCGGCTCATGTCCTCAGTGACCCACCTCTTGTGACCAGAAGCCACTTATGAAAGAATGAGATTTGGGGGGACATTTTATAGACCTAAACCATAAGAGCACACCACAATCAAAGGGGCCAATCATTTATATTAATCCTTCTAGAAAAAGTGGCATTGTCCCCCAAACCCATACTTTTCTTTTGGCTTTGTCATATGATATTGACGTAACTAATGTCATCACTAACGATCACACTACCGAAAGTGTAGGGTACTGTCAAACCACAACTGTAGGTTTCAACTTGCTAGATACTGTCTTTTCGTTACAGCATGTAGGTAAGTATATGGCAATCTCAGGAAGAACCTCAGGACATAAATTCAGGAAAAAGGTCAAAGGCAGTGTTATTTAGTTTGGTTCTGCTTAGCTTTCTCAGGGCCTGGCAGCCTGTCCTTCCTGCATGCAAATAGGATGTGGAGCCCTAAGTACAGTTAAATACAACAGCAAAATACTGTGTTGGAGTGAGAGCCATGAAAATGAGGTACAGCACTCCAGAGGCTACGTATCTATAGAGATTTGTGGGAGGCAAAGAGAGCTAAAGTCAAAGAAAAGCAGGAGAGTTTCACCTGGGGAAAAGAAACAGGGTCTGATAAATGTTTTACAACAAATTTATAATAATTATTAAATAAACATCTTGAAAGTTAAACTTACTTTAAAAACTTATAGTACTCTCTCTGCTGTGGATCACTTTGGGGAAGTTTGCAAGAGGCGATAGTTTTGAAGGTTTGCTGGCTAACAGGGAAAAAAAGAAAATGTGAAGTTCTGGAACTAAGAAACAGGCATATTTTTCTAAAAGGGAAAACAACATTCCTTGCAGTCATGTAGTAGAGAAAACACCTTAATTACAGTGGATAAAACTGGGACTATTAATGAAAATATCACAAATCAACTTAAACAACATGGCTCTGGTTGCAATTTTAATTGCTATATTCAATTTAAATGAAAATGTGTTTCCTTACAAGGTGCTGAGTGTCACATCACATGACATTTTCTAGCAGGATATCATGCTGGATGATTCAGCAAGATGATTCTAAAGATGCTTTTGAAGTACGTTTTAGATTTGGAGCAGTACCATTAAAGTAAAATGTGAACTCTAGTAATATTTCCCCTCTCTACATGGCTTCTTATCTTACTAACACATAAATGCCTAGATAGTTCAGTTGCCTGAAATGAGTTCCCCAAAGTTTCCAGAAAGCAATTTTTATAAAATATGCTATCTTCTTCTAAATTACATTTTTATGAATTCTAAGTAAATTAAAACTCAATAGGATATTGTCAAAATTTAAATTGCTTTTATTATTCTATTTTCATTGGATTAGCTTTTGGCAGTATACATCAACTCTTCAGCCAGAGCTCAAAGAGAATGAGAACTTTAACATTTCCCTCCCATTAGCAATCTGCCATTAACAGGGCTGAGCACGTTAAATTTCTGGTGGTGCAGTATGTATTGCATAAGGTAGCAGAAATCTTCTATATTGAAGGAGTCATTTGGAGTGTAAGATATCATATCACTAATGTATTATCTGGTAATTGAGGTCTTCCATTAGAGATTAATGAGATAATAAACAATTCTTTGGGATTGGAGCAGATGACACCTAGGGGATTTTGTGTGAATAAAAGAAATTGCAATCATGAAATGGATGGCAGGAGTTCTAAAAATCAGCAGATCTGATATTTCTTGTAAAGTGAGATTGCTACTTAGAGATAACCTAGTATAGATTGGTTAATTCCACTGAACTATAAGACTATCATTTTCCTTGAACAAGTTAGTGGTTCTCATTCTTACAACCGTGACAGAGAGCTTGCTGAGCAAACCTCTACTTCCTTACCAGAGGAATTTACAAACTAAATTGTGTCTTGCAGAAATCAATCAAGGGCAAGAGCCTACAGCCAGACACCAGCTCAGTCTGGTTATGGATCAGCACCCTTGAAACCTCCCTGGATCATGTATTATGGGCAGGAATTGCTTTTCAGCCTTTCTGGGTAGCACTGAACTCTGTATGTATAACATATGTTCTTTAAGGGTTCAGAAACACAGATCCCTTTACCCTTCTCCCATTAAAATCTTTCCAAAGAAGAAATCTAAGTTTCATATACTCTATAATGTTCTTAGGTACATTTATCTTTTAAAAGGACTCAAGGGTTCAACCCAAGGTACACAAACCCGAAATACAAAGAGTAAAATGTTCATTTCAGGGGCTGAACAGAAAGTCCCACATGGCAGTGGCAACATATGTACAGTATTCCTAAGATCTGTGCCACTGTGTCTCGCTGTCAGCTTTAAACTTTCTGAGGTTAACAAAGCACAAAATATTAGTGTTTAAGGGAATCACAACAAAGATTTTTGAGTTTGTCAATATGTAAATTAAAATGCAAGTCAAAACAGAACACAGCAGTGAAAACCCTGAGGTAGAAAGAGATGAAGACACACAGGTGTGACAAAACACAATTGCCCAGTTGGAAAAAATAAATAAATAAATAAAAATCAGATCTTCCTGACTTGTAGTCGCGGGAATAGTTCTCTACCTCTTTAATCAATCACTGATATTCTATAAAGACTAATTAAAGATATGATTGATATCATAATTCAGTGTTATCTGGATACTCTTGTGCTGTGAAAAATTTATAAAGAGATGTGATATTTGAAGTAGAATCATGACCACATAATACCTAAACTATGCTTTTCAAGGAAATATTTTGAATATTTTGATGAGGGTGTGTATGGTTAAGTGGACCTCCTGACATACAGACTGTTTGTATACATGTATGTGTGCGTGTGTGCGTGTGTGCATGTGTGTGTGTATGTGCGTGTGTGTGTGTGTGTGTTAGTAGTGGCATGAAATTACTCTCTAGGGATAAAGGCATATATCTCTTTTGCTAATAACGAGAACTCTGAAGTTCATATTTATTTATTTATCATAATGTACTCATCATTTAAAAAGTGACCTTTAACTTACTGAGCTATGCTTATGTGGTAATAACACAGCTAAGATAAATAGCATTAATGTAGTATCTCAAGGCCAGTTTCATATAAGTCTTTATTCTTCCCACGTGGCATTGGATTTGGCTCTCAAAATGCCACAGTAAATGATATTTTGCACCACTACCTACAGCTAGAGAGCAGACAGGCCAGTGCAAGGGAGCCGGAAGGGGTATAGTTGTGCAGAGATGGGGCAGCTGCTATTTCTCCACTTCCCTCTCACTGATCTGGAAATCTCCTGATTGCAAAATATTTTTGATAACTATAATCAAAGAGGACATTACAAACTCTTCATAGCCAAATTGGAAGCTATCAAATTAAGTTTTTATGTTGATCTCACATGGAAATTATACTGCAAACACTAACTCAGATATTTGCTCATGATTTCTCTTCCTGGAAAAAATAACCAAACCTAAAAGTTAAAATGAAAAAGTGCCCCCAAAATAATAATTGTTGCAGAGTAAGGCAGCACAGCAACTGCTTATGATTTATTTCATTCATATTTACTGGAGATATGGCTTTCAGGAGGAAAAACAGGTGATTCAGTCCAATCTCCTTGCAAACTGATTAACTGGACCTCCTGACATACAGACTGTTTGAATTTGGTGAGTTAAGAGTATTTATCTGGGCAATGATTTTTAGTAAAATGGCCCTAGTTTAAGGCTGTTTATGGTAAACAAATATAGAATCCATGCATTCAGAAAGCTGGTTGTATGGCACTTGTCATTGTCATATAAGCTACACAGCTGTGTAGGAATAAACTAGGTATGTTCTATGATTAACACTGCTCGCTCCATGCACTAACCCACAAACTTTATTAGAAACTGACTAGTGTGGGCAGGCTTTGGGAGCTGTCCTTGGTGCCTCAGACTTCTCTTTGCATACTGAATATGTCTTTGGATTAATTAGCAAGTCCTGGTTCTGAGTGCTCTCTTTTATTCATGGAAGTCTGATCTGATAACTGAGTTTTTGTGATAACCTGGTCATTAATTTATATTCTCCACTTTAGAACATTGTATCAAACCTTCTCTCATACACAGTTCCACCAGCAGAGTCTCCTCTGACAAATGTTATGGCACCACAAGGGGCCCAATTTCCCATACCATTCCTCTTCAATCAGATGCTCACCTCCATAGACTTCCATGTTATTTTACCCAATTTGATTGTCCTCTTTTCTGAAATCCTCCTTGCTTCTACCATGTCCCTTTGTTTAGTTTGTACTCCAAGGCTATAATAAACATAACCCCAGAATTCTTCAACATTGTTTCTCAGTGATTCTCACAATATCCTCTCTTAACTGGTGTCTTTCTACGTGTGATACCTCAAAGATTTTTCACAGAGAAGTTGTTTTGTCTTTTACCATGTTTTTCTCATGGCCTACTAATGAGGCATTGGTCATGCACCTAATTTCTCTGCATTTCCCCTGTTTTGCTATAATGCCTCAGCTCTCAGAATGACTAAAAGCTTGATGAAGCATTCTAAGATTTTTAATGATTTGTTCTCTATTTTAATTCTTGTTTCATTATAATGTGACTCATCAAGTTTACATGTTAAAGGCAGACATAAATTTCAAGTATAATTTTATTCACTCAAATGGAAAATTTTTAAATGTCATAAGGTCCCCAAAATAACACTTTGTTTAGAATCAGAGTCCCCTAACATCAAACATACTTATATCCTTGTGAAATCTTGATCACATTAATTTAGAAGATATTTCCAATAACATGGTTTTCTAGCTCTTTGACCTATTTTGTAATGACCTGGCTTGATGGTTCATTTCAGGGACTCCTTTCATATTTATCTGCTAAAATGTAATTCCTAAAATGTTCTAAACTCTGAAGTTTCCATTCATATTCATAAAACTTTTATATAGCTACACATATTTTAAAAATCACAATATAGGCATTGATAGGAAGACTAAAAGGAACACTGATAACTGTCTTCTCTACAGTTAGAGGCAGATAGTTTTTAAAGGAAGGTGATGATCGTGGTTATTCAGCTTCGGTAGATGCCAAAATGATTCCTCAAACTTTTCTATCTTTTTCTTATAAAGACATATTGTCTCTGTTGATTTTTACATCTATATAAACAGCACTCACATCATATTATGAAGTATATTTTAAAGATCCAATAATAAAATATTATCTTCTTTTGCAGAGGTTTGATATCTGAGAACTAGTTTTATTTTTTGTATAACCTACCCCCGATCTACTTACTGTTTCTTGTGTTTGTCACATATTAAATGTATGCCTGAAGGAAGCTGAGAACAGCAATATTTTGAAACAGCAATGACATCTGAAGAAGTTATTTGGCGAGCTAAACAGCCAGAGTGGAAAGGCACAGGATAAAAAGGGAAAATTATGTTGTATCATAGTGGAATTATCTATGTACATAACTATTAATTGCCATGGAGTTTACATTCATAAGTCCCCCATGTAGCCACAGTCCAACAAGAGATACAGAATGTGCACATCATTTCAGGTGTTCTAACTCTTCTTTCCATTGTATTTCCCTCATCCCAGGTTGGAAGTTGCTTACTGACTTGCTCACCTTTATTTTTAGTATCAAGCAATGGGACTTTAAAATTTTACTCAAGGGATATTGACAGAAAATGGTTATTTATTATGTAAAAATAGATAATAAATTCTCAGTCAATAAGGATTGTTTTTTAATAGAGAAAGTCATGTTACGAATGAAGCCTTCATAGGAGATATCAACTGTGGTGGATTAACGAAGGGGCAACTTGTAACACCCAGCTGAACTGATGCAGCGTAGCTCTGGCCCTTACCTCGAGCATCGCTTCCTGGCTCCAGTGCAGACCCCTCAGCCTGCTGGCACAGATCCTTCATCCTGCTGGTGTGGTCTTTCTACTTCCAATACTGACCTTTAGACCTTTCAAGTGCAGATCCTTGATACAGGCTTTCATGACACACTGTTGTGAGCTCTAGGTCTCCAGCTGGACCCATGGAGGACATTGCCATGGGCTCCAGGTCTTCAGCTGGACTCATGCAGGGAATTGTCCTAGAAGCCATGCTCTCAGCTCGATTCTTTGGGTCTCTAGTGCATGGACAGATTGTTTGAACTCTTCTGTATTTGATGTGTTGTTGAATATTATAAAATAATCCTATAAATTATGTTTCCTGTATGAAATTTATTCCCTTGCACACTCTTATTACAGCACCAAGACCCCCCCCACACACACACATTGGCGCACACACACACAAGCACAAAAATACACAATATTATGAAGACAGTTAAATAAACAGAGCCTTAGTCTATAGGAGGAAAGTCAGGAGGTTCAGGAATAAATCAAGGAATTTCAGGGAAGTTTAGTCATAGTGGTTTGTTCAAGGTGAGTTTTTAGTGAACAGTGATCCACAGTGGTGCCTGAGCACAAATGCACTGGCAAAACACCAATCTCCCAATGCCATTCCTTGCTTAGATATTGGCTTCACCTTCACTCAAAAGGTTTAGTTTTTTCAAAATTTACAACATCCCACGCTGATGTAATTTCCTGAGGAGTGGATCATGGAGCAACTAGACACAGTAAAATAACCTCCAACTATTTAACCACATGGACTAACGTATTCTTGATCAAGTCCTTTTCTCCCCTAAAGCATACTCATTAGAGACAAAAATAGATTACACTAAACACAAATCACCTTCACACTGCAGCTCTGTGCCCTGTATTACTCTTAATGTTTTGGCATAAACCTGATCATACAATACCCAAGGGACATATGCGCTTTTCTAGTGTACATGCCGTTTCCCTCCTAATTATGTCAGTTATCATGCAAGAGTTTTGAAACAAGTAAAGGAAATCATTGCTGTCCATGGAAGCTGAAATCACCATTTCTCAAAGGTTGCTTTTCCTTTTTGTAAGAGAAATGGTTTTTAAAAGGAAATTTCAAAACCAAACCTAATGGGGAATTTCCTGATTCTATATGGTATATCCTTGAATTTCAGAAAAGCCATCTCAGCAAATTTAGCAGTAAGTATCCACACCTGAACATGGGCGGGAGAGATAGCTCCGTGGTACAAGTGCCTGCCTGGCAAGCTCCAAGGTCCTGAGTTTGATTCCTGGGACCCCCAAAAGTAAACAAATGTAACTACATATTCTCATACATTTGGAGAATGTTTGTTTGTCATTACAGTGAAAGTAACCTATTAATTTCAATAGCAAAACGGGCTCAAACCAGCCTAGCAGACATGGAATAAAATACTAAACAAAAATTGTGTGACTAGCACACATAACTAACTTTCTACTTGTTACCTTCCAATTGGTCAAACTAAAAGCCCTGGACTTAATTATTTCCCTTATGCCAGATTCAATCCTTTAGTAGTACCTTGAGAACATACTCTAGGGATCATTTCTGTCTACTTCCCTGACCATATCTCCCAAGAAGTCACTCTGTTTTTTCTCCATCTACCTAGGAGTTTAGGATCAAAAGATCAGGCTCACACCTGCCTAGGCTCACACCTGTCTTTTGTTCATAATATCACACTGATTCATATTAATTTATAAGACATTTTATACAATTTTGATACTAATACATTTTTCAGTTAGAAGTATTTTTGAAATATCTAGGTTGTGGCTGATAGTATCTGTAAATCACTTTAATGTAATCAAATTTGTGAACTTTATTAGGGCTTGATATTCTCTAGGTCTTATTTTTAAAGTCATTTGATATTCTAATATTTAAATATATATTTCAATATTTGTTCTTTATTGAAATTTTGTAATGTATACCTAAATATCTTTGGGGGGGTACTGAGAATTGAACTCAGAACCTTGCTCTTGCCAGGCAGGTGTGTTCCACTGAGCTACATCCTCAGCCCTATATCTAAGTCTTTAATTCAGTTGCATTTTTAAAGATTTATAGGACATAAAAATCAAATCCTACCTTGAATATTGTTAACTGAAAGTCTCAGATCCATTTATTAAATATTCATGTCTTGGTTGACATTGTTTGTGATACAACAGAGTTCTTTCCATCATGTATTTATCATTTTTTTTTAGCTTTTGAAACGAATGCTACCTCTACAATAAAGATTTTTCTAGTTTCCTTATCTAAAATTTCACTCTTCAAAAACACTGGCATACACTCTTCTTTATTTCCTGTGTAATTTTTCTCCATTGCGAATATCACTATCTAATAAATTGTTTTCTCAATCATCTGAGTTATTATCTTCCACTTAACCATGCTATAAACTCCAGGACGGCTTTGTTTGCTGTACTGCTGCTATATTCCTAAGCATTAAACCAAAACAAGAATACAGTAGGTGCTGAAAATACATTAAATCATACTGAATTGACATTGGATATGTGTATTTCTATTTTATGATGCATTGATACTTTTACTTTACATTTCAATCTTTCCACTTGGTGTTAACTAAGAATCTCTTGTGGTTAGGTCTTTAATCATATAAATACACACACACACACACACACACACACACACACACACATATATATTTGTAATTTATACCTAAAACTCTTTTCAGGGGGGTACCAGGAATCGAATATATATACATACACACATATGTTTGTGTGTGTGTCTGTGTATATATGGAGACAGAGAATTAGCTTTCAGAACTATAAAACTATATATGGGATTGATATTAAATCAGTATACCAATTTGACAGAATAGAAATATTTACTGTACTGTCCTTCTATATAAACATTACATATCTTTGCATTTTATCTCTTATTTCCTTGCCTTAAAATAGTTTATAATTTCATCAGTTTAAGTTTTGCATGCTGTTTTAGTTCATTTCTTAAAGTTGTTATATGTTACTTTTGTGAATGACAATTTAAATGTTATATATATATAGGATCAAATAAATTTTTTGAAAAACGGACTAATGACAGTTTATTTTCCTTTCAAACCTTGTTAGTTTTTCTCTCTTCTTGATTATTTTGTATTCTTGAGATGGCAAGTACCTCAAATAAATTGCTGAAAGGAAAGAATGAGGCATTTTTTTATTGTTAATTTTAAGAATAACATCATTTTGACAAGGAGATTATATTTCTTACAGAAATTTTCCTTTAGGTTTTCTTTTCCAGGTTAAAGAATTTCCTTTCCATTACTCTTTCTTCTATGTTTTGTGACAAGTATTATAAAACTCTATTAGTGTCTGATTTAGATGGTTATTAGAAGTTCCATTTTTATGTTGTGTAGACAGCAACATAAAAGTTCTGGAATAAAGTGTAAGTTAACATGTTGTAGTTTATTCTCTTACACATTGTTAGCTACTTTTTAGACTGTTTTTCAAAATTTTTCACAAGGGAGAACAGTCTTTGTTCTTTTCTTCTTTGGATTTAGTTTTGTTGTGTGGAAGAATGCATGAAAACTCTCATAATGACCCCTCCCCCATTTCGAACAACCCTTTTCAGGAGGAATGTGTTACTCCTACGGGATTAAGATCTGTGTAAAAAATTTTAAAGTCTGCAGATCAATCTTCCTCCTAAAATTTTTCAGAAATGCATCAACAAAGCTATTAACTGTTAAAGAATAAAGGAGGATATTAGTAACTGTAACTGGAGTAAAACTAAAATTGTATAACTACCATTATCTCCTTGGATGCTTCAGCAAAATTAACATGTCTCGGAATGAAAACTAGAAATTACACTTGATTGTAGGAAAAGTTATGTATCTTCTGCACTATTGATAGTATAAAATGTTGAATACCAAGTTTATTACTGCAATTATATTGACTTCTTATTCAGACAGAACTATAATTTCTAGAGAACAGATAATAGTAGGAAATATTTTTCAATATATTTTTTTGCAAAAATGGATATAAATAAAAATATACTTTAGGAAATAGGGACCAAGGGAAGTTAATAATTGCTGCCAGCGTCTATGCATTGCCATTGCCCATTCTTGGAATTAGTTAATGATGTATATCCACACATTTAGTAAGACAATCTGCACTATTAATTATTTAATATTCAATTCTTACCATATAATAATATCCTAGTAAAAGACTCAAATAATTAAACACTGTCACTTGAACTTCTTCTGGTAGAATGGGCACTGATATACTCTTATCAGTATAATAATAATAATATAATTTTATAATGGTGATATACTAGTCATCCCTCCTCTTTAAACCTCATTTTATTTGCAAAATGTTATTTTAAAAATGATAGACTTACATTATGTGTCAGTTGGAAACTGTGGTTAGCATTAAAATTCATTTACTCAAATAGAATTTTAAAAGATTATGCCAGTTCAAGAATATTTGGAGACCTAATGAAATATCTATTCATGTTGACATTCAAGAATTCACAGAAAGTTGGTGAAAGACTGATTGATCTGAAAATTGCATAAGGCAGTTGGAAGCTTTAGTAAGGCGGGAGTTTTGTATATAGGGAGAGATAAATGTAGGGAATAAATACGAATGTATTGATTTTTCTAAGATGAATACTTCCACTTAAGCGCACATGGTTAATATCCTCTTCAAGATAGAAGCACTAAAATATATAGAATTAAAAAGTTGATCATAGAAAAAATAAGCAAGTGTCTTTATTCACTAACAATTGATAAACATGTAGATCTATAATGTTTATTCATAAAACCAAAGTCTGAAAACTTCTTGACATCAAAGTATTTGCATACCTTATGTTGGCACAAAACCTGATGTGAATAAACATGGGACCATTTGTTGCCATTATCATAGTTTTATTTTTATTTTTGTTAATACATGTTTTCAGTACAGAATGGTTACACTCAATAACGAGGAGTTGATACATGCAACTAACACATCTTAATACCTTTTACATCACCCTCCTTCTTACCCTCCCTCACAATTTCTTTGCACCCCATTCCATTTGCGAAGATCTGTCTCTGTGTTTCCTATTCTATATTCTTTATTTTGTTCTTTATTGTTACTCTGGGTGTTTCATATAAGAAAAACCACACGATCCATAATCTTTTATGTCTGATTTATTTTACTTAATATTATCTTCTCAAGGTACAACAGTTTCCCTACAAATTTATCCTTGCTTAGCACAGCAGTGTGCCATTCTGTACAAATGCCACATTTTCGCTGTCCACGCATGTTTTCATGGATATGTGGGTCACTGCCAAGATTTAGTTACTGTGAGCTGTGCGGCTGGAAACATGGGTACGCACGTGTCATTGTAAGACGATGTCTTTAACTCTTTTCGGAAGACAACTATAAATACACTAGCTGAGTCTAGTGGAATTTCTATGTTCAGTTTTTCAATAATCTCCATACTGATTTTAACAGTGACTATACTAGTTTACAGTTCCACCAATCGTAGAGAAGTGCTCCTTTTCTTTCTGCATCCATGACAGTTGTGATTATTTAATTTCTTGATACCAATTCTTCCTGGAGTAAGGTAGACTCTTAGTATTATTTTAGTTTGCATCTTTTAAACGGCCACTGATGTTGAACATTTCTTTATTGGCCGTTTGTACTTGTTCTGAGAAGCATCAATATATTAGAGTTGCCTGTCCTTACATGGGGTCCTTTAACCTGAGTGGTATAATTTTTTGTAGAACTTTTTTCTATCCCTTAAATTTTATCCAGAATACCCACCCTTATAGCGTGCAGCTCTTATACCCAGGGTGGGACATCCTTAATCCTAGCATCACACTATGAATCAATTTTAGAATCATATCCTTAATCCCAGCATCAATCACTCTAGATCCATCCTCCTCCAAAAAACCCTACCATGACTACGTGAGGCTTCGGTGGGATGTCAAGATACAAGGCAGGGCTTATGGGCTTCCTTTGTTTTTCTAATATGGCTTCTTGCATCTATAAACTACCCTCTTTGGATTACTTTCATTGTGTCCCATAGGATCAAGTGCGTTGTACTGACATTATTGTTTGATTCTAGGAACTTGTCTCTTCCTTGATTTGTTCTGTGACTCACTGATTATTCAAGAGTTTAATTTCCATGCATTTGCATATTTTCTGTGGTTTCTTTTCCATTGATTTCTAGTTTCATTGCAGTATGATCTGATAATATGCATGAGATAATTTTTATTGTTTTGTACTTAATTACAACTGCAGTGTCGGCTACAATGGAGTCATTTTAGAGAATGTTTCTTGTTCTACTGAGAAGAATGTGTACTCTGTTGTTGTTGATAATATGCTGTAGATATCTATCAAATCTATTTGTTTGAAGGTGTTGTTGAACTCTTACATTTGTTGCTTTCTCTGTCTAGTTGATCTATTTGTGATAGCGGGTTATTGAGATCTGCTGCTCTTACTGTGTAGATGATTATCTTGCCTTTGATATTCAGTATTGTTTGCTTCATCGGTTGGGTGTACTAGCATCCATTGCATATGTATTCATAATTTTTTCTCTTCCTGTTTAATTGTTCTCTTAACCAATATATAATGACTCTTGCCTCTTCTTATGGGTCTTGGATTAAAGTCTACTTTGTCTGAAAATAAGATATATATCTCTGCTTGTTTTCAGGCTTCAATTACGTGAAATATTGTTTTCCATACTGTAAATTTTAGTCTATAATTTCTTTTTGGATTAAAGTTTTGTGTACACTGCATACCACATTTTTATCCAACTTGTGTCTTTTGTTTGGAATGTTGGGACTGTTCACATTGAAAGTTAGTATTTAAAATTATAGACTTCTTCCTGTCATTGCATTATTTTCCTGTTGCTGGTTCTTATTTGCTGTTATTATGTTGTTTTCAAGCTGCTTAACTTCTCATCCTAACTAGTATATTGCTTTTCCATTTCTTGATAGCACTTTGAATCTCCAATAATGTAAAAAATTCTGCTGCTGTGTATCCACAGATATAGGTGAATTCAGCTCTCAAAATATTGTGATACTAAGGTGAGGAAAATTTATAGCTGGAATATAAATATGAAAAGTTTGCTCTTTAGTTACTGTTACAGAATGTATAAATTGTGTTAAAACGTGACTTTTTTAGGTGATGGGGATTTGGTAGTAACATGGGCATTTCCGGTGGATTTTTTTTACTATGAAGCTTATTTAGAAGAGCTTTCATATTCCTAGCATTATATTTAGGGTCACTCTGCTCAAGTTAGATATCTGAAACTTGGTTTTCTAGCTGCTCTTGTTCTAGAGCTCAGGATATCATTAAGAATTTGCTAATCAGAGGAATTCACCTAGGACTGTCATGCTAAAGGGATAACTCGAGGAAGCATATTTTAACCTATTGGAACATTGCCTAAAGCCAGTGGACTTCCAGAAGTCCAACCTGTGAACAGTGGTATCTGAATCTAGTACTACTGTAGTGAAGCTTCACAAATAACTCCGGTAGTTTAGCCACTTACCTTGAAGATCTTACCCTTTTGAGAGCATGTGGGCAACATAGTAGCTTTTTTTTATTATCATTTTTAATGATAACTAAAACATAACACATACAAATCAATAAACTTGTTGGAATGAACTATAGTGACAGGCTATCTTTAATTTTTCTGCTTATATAAATATTTTATTGTCAGAATAATGATAGCTTTATGAAATAAGGTATAAAATTTTGAATTTTCCTACAAAATCATCAATTTAAAGATCATAATAAATTTCTACTCCTTAAGATTTTTTATCTTTATTTTTATTAATAAATATTTGCCCTAGAATGATTGAATTCATTATGGGGAATTTGTACCTGTGCATAATATAATTTAATTCTTTTCCCTCATTTCCCTCCCTGCTTTAACCATTCTTTCCCTCCTTAATTAAAGTAGTTCTGTGTTGTAGTCAGGGTTTACAAAGAATGGATTTAATAGAGGACACATAATTTGTGGGATTATTTTATAATATTCACCCAAAGAGTCAAATACAAAAGAGTGTGGGAGATCTATCCACACACTAGAGACCCAAAAAATCCAGCTGAGGGACTGCATCCCAAGACAATGACCTGCATGAGACCAGCTGAAGACCTAGAGCCCACAATAATGTCTCATGAAAGCCTGCATCAAGGATCTGCCCTGGGGAGGCCCAAAGGTCAGTGGTGGAAGCTAGAAAGTCTGCGTCTGTGAGATGAAGTATCTATGCCAGCAGGCTAAAGCATCTGCAATGCAACCAGGACATGATGCTCAAAGTAAGGATCAGAGCTTCCCCAGAAAGAACCATAGGCATCCTCAGCAACACTGGGGTCCCAAGCTCCTCTGACAATAACAATGAGTTCACATCAGGAAAACCAGCACGATAAGCTTCTCCAGGAAAATCAACAGGGCATCATTTCCCCCTCCATTTCTCTTTTTATGCTGCTGGCAACAGTCCTCAGGTGGGCCTTCACGTCCAGCACCACACTGATTCAGTTCAGCAGCGGGGTTACAAGTTGACCATCACTGACAGTCTAATCCACCATACTCTGCATTTTTTCATTCCATTCTCTTTTTTTAAAAATTACTTTTCCGTTCCTTCTCTTTCCTTCCTTTCTTCCTCCTCTTCCCATTTGAATAAGTTATTCCCATTTCCCAATGTCTATCCTCCATTTTGCTCACTTACGCTTGCTTGTTCATTTTTATGATAATTCTTGCACACCCAGGGTTTTGTACATAAAGTCTTTGCCTACCACTATGTCTTCAAGAGTTTCACCTATTCTTTCTTCCAATTATTAAGTGTTTCTGATTTAATTTTTAGATCTTTGATCAATTTTGAATTAATTTAGTGCACACTGAGAGATATGGGTCTAGGTTCAATATTCAGTATGTAGAAAGCCAGTTTTCCCAGAACCGTTTATTAAAGAGGCTATCTTTCTTCTGGTGAAGGTATTTTGCCCCTTTGTCAAAGGTAGGGTAACCAAGGGTGTTTTGAATTGTTTCTACACCTTCAACCTTGTTCCACTGATCCTCAGGTCTGTTTGTTTGCTTGCCAGGTACCACGCTGTTTTCATTACTCCAGCCGCTGTAGTAGGATTTCAAGTCAGGGATGTGGTGCCCCTTGCGTTGCCCTTTTTGCCCACATTCCATTTTGCTACCATAGTTCTCTTCTGGGTCTATATGAATTTTAGGATTGTTTTCTGTGAGGAATGCTGTTGGTATTTCGACTGGCATTGCATTAAATCTATAAAGAGTTTGGGAATTGAGACCATTTTTATAATATTGGTTCTGCCTACCCCAAAACAGGATATATTTCCATTTTCTGATACCCTTTTTGATCTCTTTTTAAAAAGAGTACTGTAGTTTTCAATGTAGAGGTCTTTTACTTCCTTTGTTAGATTTATTCATAACTATTTCATTTTTCTTGATGCTATTTTGAAAGGTATTGTTGCCCTAATTTTTCTCTCAGTGACCTTATTATTGGTGTATAGGATTCTACTGGGTTTTTTTCTTTTTGAGTGTTGACATTGTGTTCTTCTGTGATACCAAATTTGATTATTAACTCTAACAATTTTTTTGGTGGAGCTTTGGGGGTTTCCATGTAGAGGATCATGTCATCAGAAATAATGATAATTTCACTTCTTCCTTTCCTATAAATATATCTTTTCTTTCTCTTGTCTAATTGTTATACAAAAGTTTTCAAAACGATGTTGAAAAGGAGTGGTAATACTCAGCATCCTTGTCTTGTTCCTGATTTTAGAGTGAAGGATTTCAGTTTTTGTCCATTTATTGTGATGTAAGCCATTGGTCTGCCATAGATGTCTTTTATTAGACTAGGATAAAGACCTTCTATTCCAACTTTCCCTTAGGGTTTTTACCAAGAATGGTGGTGTACTTTTTCAAATGCTTTTTCTGCATCTATTGAGATGATCAGGTGATTGTTGTTTTGGCATATGTTAACATAGTGCATTGCATTTATTGACTTGTGTTTGTTTAACTAGCCCTGCATTACTGCGATAATGTAGAAGCACATTACATTACCTACTTGTTCATGATGTATGATCTTTTTGATGATTTGTTGTATTTTGTTTGCCAGTATCTTATTGATGATTTTTGCATTTATATTCATCAAAATGACGGCCCTTTAGTTTTCTTTTCTAGTTGGGTCTTTCTCTGGTTTTGGTAACAGAGTATGCTTATTTTAAAAAATAACTTCAGGAGTTTTGTTTCATTTTTTATTTCATTAATTGATTTAAGAAGTAGTGACATTAGATCTCTAAAGTTCTTGTGGAATTCAGAAGTGAATCCATCAGCGCCAGATGGATTCTTTGCTAGTAGGTATTATTACTTCCTCACTTCATCGAATGATATTGGATTATTTAAAATTGTATATCTCCTTTATTCAAGTTTGATAATTTATGTGAACCTAGGCATATAACCATTTTTTCTGAAGTTTCCATTGTATTACCATACAGGTTCTCAAAGTATGTAACAAAGATCCTTTGGATTTCTGCAGGATCTGTTGTGATTTTACCCTTTCCATTTCTAATTGCATAGCTTTACATATTTCCTTGTTTTGATATGGTTAACTGATGCTCTGTTTTATTTACTCTTTCAAAGAGCCAATTTTTTAATTCATGTATTCTTTGTATAGTCTTCTCTCAATCACATTAATTTCTCCTCTGATCCTTATAATCTCCTTCTTCATGTTAGTTTCACATTTAACTTGCTTATCTTTTTCTAGAACATTTCTAGGTTATTCACTTGATGTTACTCTGGGTTTTTTTTTTTCTGATGTGAGAACTCACTGCTATAATCTTTCCTCAAAAGACTGCTTTACGTCTTATAGGTTGTAGTTCATAATAATGGCATTATAATTTAATTGTAGAAACTGTCTAATTTCTTCCTTAGTTTCATTTATGACCCATTGGTTATTTAAGAGGATACTGTTGAATTTATATGTGTTTACTAGTTTTTGTGGTATCTTTTGCCATTGATTTTCAATTTCTTTATGATATCATAATAGGCATGAGATAATATCAATTCCTTTTCATTTGCTTAAGCATGTTCTATGAATTGGCATGTGGTCTATTTTAGAGAAAGTCCCACGTGCTACTGAGAAAAATGAGTAATCTGTTGTTGGATAAAAAACTCCATAGATCTATTAAGTCCATTTGTTCAAAGGTTTGGTTCAGCTCTGATATTTCTTTGTTGATTTTCTATCTAGCTGATCTATTTGTGACATTGTGGTGTTGAGTTTCCCCAGTAAAACTGTATTAATGCTTATCTGTTTTTTCACCCTCATTAGTATTTTTTTATATAGTTGGGTGGGCTGGTATCTGCTGCATATATGTTTATGCTTTTTATTTCTTCTTGTTTGTGCCTTTAACAAGTATGTAGTGACCTTTGTCTCCTGATCCATCTTGCCTTGAATTCTACTTTGTATGCATTACAATAGCTACAAGTGCTTATTTCTGGGTTCCTGCTTTTCTCTCATTGCTGAGGCAAAATATCTAATGTCCAGAATTGAAGAAGAAAGGTGTATTTAGGCCACAGTTTGTGGAGGTTTCAGTCCATACTCCACTGACTCCAAGGCAGAGTGGCACATGGCATGAAGCACTGTTTCATAGAGGTAGAAAACAGTAAAAGCAGCAAGATAAAAAAGGGAGGAGCAGCAAGCTAGCTTCTTTCCTCCCTTATATTGTATGCAAACTTCCCACCCCAGGGCAGGTGTAGCGCTCACACCATAATCCCAGCACTGGACCATGGATCATTCAGAATCTCTAGAAACCTACCACATGACAGCATGGGGCTTTAGGGGGACATCTGGACACAAACCATGACACTGTTGTATAAGCTATTATTTTCCATTCTTTGACTTTCACTCCCTAATTTTTTTTGTTAAATGTTTCTTTTATACAGCATATTGTTAGATCTTGTTTCTTGATCCATTCTGCCAATATGTCTCTTTGGTTTGGTGAACTGAAATCATTCATATTAATGGTCCTAACTGCAACAGATTGATTTATCCTTGCCATTATATTATTTTCTGTTGTTGGTTCCCTGGGATTTGTGTAATTAATGGTTCTGTTGTCTTTTTCTAGGGTATCCTTGAGAATTTTTTGGAGTTCTAGTTTTGCAGTGATGAATTTCTTCAGGTGCTCTTTATTATGGAAGTATCTTATTTTTCCATCAAAGATAATTTTGAAAGATAATTTTATGGAGTGCATCAATCTGGGTTGGAGGTTGTTTTATTTTAAGGCTTTAAATACTTCACTTCAAGCTTTCCTTGACTTTGTGTTTTACATTGAGAGCTCTGCTATAATTCTGATGAGTTTTCCTTTATAGGTGATTTGTTGCTTTTTTTCTAACATCTTTTAAGGTTCTGTTCTTCTGTGAATTATTGGAATATTTACTATTATATATACCTTGTATTTTTTTACTACAGATATTTAGAACTCTATATACATCACCTATATGTATGTCAAATTATACTTTTCTATGCTTGGAAAGTTTTCTGCCATTAATTCGCTGTGAGCAGAATTCTATGACCTTTGTGCTATCTTCTGATTTTTCATCAATTCCAAATAATCTTATTTTTCTTTGTATGACCTACAAGCTTTTTGATTGATCTTTTTATGGTCCCCACTATCTTTAAGAAATCTCTCATTTAATCATCAATACCCACAACCCTGTCTTCTGGGTCTTATAACTTCACATTGCCTGACTCTGTTGGGTATACTTTCTACAGAATATTTAATCACCTAGATTTCTGTTTGATACTCTGTTATGGAATCTAGTTCTTTTCTATGTAGGACATTGTGATTTCCATTTCTTTTAATATCTCCTCCATTTTTCTATTTCTATGTCCTCTAGATTCACTAACCATTTCTTTCACAATGGTCATCAGCACTTTAATTATGTGTGTAATTATATCTGATTTCAGTTCATCAAGAATCTTATCCACCTGCTTTGACACTTTTGCTGCTAACATTTCAGAAATTTTAGCTGTGTGGCTTTCAGTTTCTTCCTTTTCACTGCCCCCCCCCCCAGATTTGCTTTGGTTGAGTTTGGTGCTTTGGGTTACATTTTGTTTCTGTCTTTTCTCATTTCCTATATTTTGTTTATTTTCTGTGCTGAGGCTTGCAAATTTATTCCTAGTAACAAGTCTCTTCTAGATAATGATTACTTTTCAGAAATGTCTTAAAGATTTAGCTGGCTTTGGCTTTTGAATTTATCCCAAGATCCTAACACCTGCATTTATTAGGTATGAAAGGCTGTAGCCTGCTTAGCCCAGTACTGTGTTGTTTGGTACTGGATTACAGTATTGTTTATGACCCCAAGACAATGCAGGCATTAGCATCAAAGATCAATTGATCATAACAACAAAGCCACTTTAACTAAAGTAGTACAATCAGCAATAACAATAACATCAAGCAAAAACTGGATAAGGACAAACTAAAATAACCAACACTTTGCCACATTCAACCATAGGCACAAGATCTATAGTTATATAACAAAATCTAAGGCAAACCAGATAATTATATATAGTAAATATATACTCAATAGAGTAATTTTACATTTCACCATAGAGCAGTATTCAACCACTGTAAGACATAGTTACCTACCTAGAGACTCATAAGCATAAATGGTATGAGTATGGAATTACGAAGAATAAAAAGATTATGAAAAATCATGCAATGGAAGACATGAAAAATGTGATGACTTTAATGTAAAAGGCCCTATTAAGGAGCACAGGGAAATAAGTAGCACTAGATAAGAGTAACAGAGAAACTCAGCTAAGGCAAGGATGATAACAGGAAGTGGAGCTTAAACTACAGGGAAAGAAAATAAGCAAAATACTACAGGAACAAGTTGAGAAAGTAAGAAGAGAAGGCTCGGAGAGAAAGAAAGAGGAGAAAGAAAAAGCAGAAAAAGAGAGAGAAAGAAGAAAGAAAGAAAGAAAGAAAGAAAGAAAGAAAGAAAGAAGAAAGAAAGAAAGAAAGAAAGAAAGAAAGAAAGAAAGAAAGAAAGAAGAAAGAAAGAAAGAAAGAAAGAAAGAAAGAAAGAAAGAAAGAAAGAAAGAAAGAAAAAGAAGGGCCTATTCAAACAATAAAACAAAGTAATGTTAAAGTGGGGACAAGAAAATGGGTGGTAAGACTTCAACATTCTACAAAAGAAAAAGGAAAGAAAAACATGAAAACCCTAGCAATGGAGGACCAAAGGGGGTAAAATTGGGTCAAATGAACAGAGAAGAAGGAAAACAAAACAAAACATAAGGAAAGAAAAAATTCCTATGTATTGCCACAAGAGTGTTTCCTTCCAGGGACAGTAGTATTTAATCTTACAAGTCTCTTTATAGTCTGTGAATTTTGTAATGCTTACTCAGGTCAAGGGAAACTATCTCCACAATCCCTTCTGGGGTGGCTGTTCCAATTGAGGTATCAGACCAAGAAAGTTGTGGTCTTGGCTTCTAATGCTCCTATCATGGATTTCTGCTGGTTGGATACAAACGCTGGGTACCTAATATATATTCTTATGTCCATGGGACAAGCTCCAGGCACCAGATGGAGGCTCATGTCACTTCTGGGCCAGAGGAAGCACAGGTGATCCCAAAATGAACATGAGGAGATGCTAGTAGGCCCAGTAAGGGCACAGAGTGCTTGGTTATATCTTGCTGGCAACTGGAGCACAGGGCTGAGGACTGGTCTAACGCAGTGAGTGGGGATTCTGCCTGGCTTTGGTGATGTGGAGGGTACAGACTTTACTATGCCCAGTGCACCTTGGTCTGAATGGGTGCCCTTGGAAGTCGGGAGCATCAAGCAGGGACTCAGGCAGGATTGGAGCTTTCTGTGGAGATCAAGATTGTGCAGGACTGGTGATAGATGTAGTTATAGATATTAAATTGGACAGCACCTGTGAAGCAGAATGGTTCCTAATAGCCACAAGGTCAATATTAATCAATCATCTTTCCTTCTACAAATTTAAATATAAATTTTTATTTCTTATTATCCACTATATTTAACAGTGTATCTGAATTTGAAGAGAAAAAAAGTGCTTAAAATAACATTTTATCCTAACAAGAAAAACGAGTTGTTTACCAAAAAGCAAATTCTGAAAGTCGCTGTATTGTAATATATCTTGAGACCTTCATGTCTCTTGATCAGATCTGTGGCTTTTGATTGTTTCTTCCCCTTCTTTAGTGCTCTCTATCTCTCCAAGGCACCTGGAGATATAGTAAGGGATAAGAATCAGTCAGCCCACATCCTTCACCTGACAGTGTGTGGGATAAATTCAGCTGCTGAATTTCAAGATAGCTAATAGTAAGTTCCTGTAGACCTTATAAATTTTTAGAAAATAAAAGTGAAGGAAAAACTCAAATGCTAAGATATAGGACACACAGCCCTCCATAATAACTTAGAAAATAAGTATCAGGATACATGCTGATCATCCAGAACTAGTCAACTAGAAACTGAGATAAAGGTCCAAAAATTAAGAATTAGAAAATATGTGTGAGAATATTAAAGGGGGTATTCATTAAAGTAATTTCAACAGTTAATATATGCAAATGGAGAAACATATTAACAAAAGGAGAACAAGTAAATGTCATGTATTTCTGAGCACCAAAATCTCAGATTGCAAGCAATAATTTATCACAAAGACAATACAAGGGATATATTGGTATGGACTTAGGAATATGTCTGTGTCAGACTCCATATAATTTGTGTTGCATTCGGCTAACTATACAACTCAATAAGCAATGCAGCATTTGTAATGTATTGGCGTGATGATTATACATACACATTCAAATTTTGCCTTCTCTACTTATTAATAATTAATTAATACTGCCTTGGTCCAAAGCCTAAATCTTCATGTACCTCTGTACTATGTAAAACATAGTATCTATTTCATGGCATGTATGAAACAACTGCCATTAATCACTTGAAGTAATGATGCTAGTATTATTTTATTATTGGTATTATTATCATGAAAAGTCAATATAAAATTCTCTTTCCACAAGCTGATATTAATCACATTTAGATATCTCTGCAACTCCTTCTAAAACATCTAAATGAAACTGTATTCTCCTAATCACTTTTCAGGAATGAGGAGTACCTCCAAGATCAAGATATCACATTACCATATTGTAAAACAGACGGTAAGAACATTAATTATCAAAAGTATAAGGAAAACCTGTTCTGTGGTCAAAAGAAAACCTGCTAATATGTATGCACAAAATCATGAGGCTTTACATTATTTACAGATTCAAATTTATTATTAGTTGAAATTATTTCTACTTCAAGTTAACCTTCAGTATTACATCTTTTCTATAAGAAGTAGAGAAGCAATCTGATATCCCAGTTCCCTTCCAGTGTCAGATATTTCAGTAGCTATTCTGGGTAGTAGAGATCTTTTCAGAGGTTGAACTGGTTTCAGTTAAAAGAAATTATTTAAAAGTGAAGGAGTTCAGAAACGAGGTATCTTCTAAGGAATTCAAAGGGCAAGGGTGCTAAAATATGCCGGGTCCACATGGTTTCAAACCTGAAAATATTTCATCAGCCCTTTCTGACTGCAGCGGGGGTTGTTCCTTTCATATCTCTAGTTCAGGTTCTCTCTGTAGTCAGTACTCTGGGTTCTGCTTTTGATCAATAAACCTCCCTATCTGTTTGTGCCCAGCTACTGAACATAGCAGCTGGGCTGACAAATGTCTTTGGCATTTAAACTTGGTGGATATTCAGTCCCTAGCCAAAAACATAGGTACTGGGTAGATCAACTTACCATATTCTGCTCTTGATCAGGAAAAAAATTGACTTCTGAGTCTATATAGTGAATTTTTTCCACTTACATTGACTGACATTCTGTGAAAAAGGACATTATATTTTAATTTTGGGTCTCCTTTGCCTCTGCTTGTAAAGATTGGATCCACTCTCCGCACCAGTCTACTGAATGTGTAGTAGTAAGGCAACCTTTGTAACAACTGAGCATCAGAGCTGCAGCAGAACTGCATCATCCTGGCACCCTGTCTATGGCCCATTTAAGTAAATAAGCAGAACAGAGTTAGTTTTGCCATGATTCAGACATCAAAGGATACTGTATAATACTATGTATGTAAGTAAAATCCATATCTGGGTATTTGAAAACTTGCTGGCATTTGGACATTTACTGAAGACTTTATAATCAACAAGAACTTCAATTGGGCCAAAACTAGATAAAGTCTTTTTGTCTGAGAGAGATATTGCCCCAAAGTGGAGAAATAACTGTCATTTGCAGGATCGGTGTCATAGTAAGATTTTCTCAGTGGGGGGAAAAATTGAGAACACCCAGCGTTTAAGAGAAAGGAAGAGCTAGCAAAGCATTGTTTGAATTTGTGAACCCAGTTAGCTCAAAGTGGTAGCTGTAAATGTGTGTTCTACATACATTTCCGGTGGTCATCTCAACTCATCCATTTCGCAGAATGGGTAGAGTTTGTAACAGATTGCTGGTTAGATAGCAGTGCTCACAGCAAGAACATGGTCTGGGTTCCGAGGAATAGTGCGGAGAGAGACAATTGCTAAGATTATTCGATTTTCTGCTGTTTTCAGGGTGTCTGTCACTCTCCTTTCTGCAGATCGAAAGCCATCAGAGTGGAAAGTAGTCACAGTGCATGCTGCATGGGTTTCACATTAGGGTAGAATGATTAAAACTCCCTCACTGTCATAGGCAGAGGAAAATGAATTTGCTTTTAAAATAAAATAAAATAGTCTAGATTAAAATGGCATCTAAAGAGTTCTTTCAGCCGTAAAATCTCACACCAGTTGTTTCTTATGTTTTGTTAATTGTATGTACACAAGAAAAAAATACTGTCTTGCTTTTGAAGTTTTATGTTATTAAAATTTATTAATAATCATCCACTTCATTTTATAGCTACCTGTATATCTACAGTAAATGTATGCCACCTATATACAACTCTAGGAAAGTAGCTATAACAAGAAATATTGGCTACCACAATTCAGAATGAAAATATATTAGCATCACATAATTTGAAATGTCAATTTCCTGTTCAGGATACCCCATTTAGATGTACTTGCCCTGTCTCTTGACTTTCCTACTGTCTACGGTAGCTTCTCAGACTTCCCTTATTTTTCTTAACCTGGATAATTTTGTGTACTACTTGTCAGGAATTTTATAAGGTTCCCCACGTATGGAATTCGTTTGAATGTTTTTTCATGATTAGACTGGAATTATGGATTTGGAGGATAAAAATCATAGAAATGACATGACCATCACATCATGTAATAATCACATACATGTTATAAAGACGATTTTGGGGCGGTCTTTTTTGAGACAGGGTCTCACTATGCCGTTCAGGCTGGACTTGAGCTCACTTTGTAGCCCAGGCTGGTCTTGAGCTCTCAATGATCCTCCTGCCCGGATCTCACGAGTGCTGGGACTACAGGCGTGCCCCACCACGCCCGGTTATCAAGATGATTTATGACTGCGGATGTTTCCCGCGATCACACGTACAAAGTTATGCTTTACAGCCTTCTCCCCTGTAACCTCACCGCGTCCTCCAGTTTGCACGAAATACTCCAAAAGGAAGAAACTCTGCCCAGATTGCTTGATGTGTGAGAAGTTCACCGCTGTTCACCGCTTCAGGGCAGAACATCTACCTAACATATAAAATTCTGTTTTGCTTCTCTATCATCTATCCTTTAGCTATGCAAACACTGTCTATTATTACGGTTCCATCCCAATCCGATGCCCTTTAGGAAATTGTTACATGTCAGCGTGTCTAAGGACTGATACAAAAATCTGTAACCTATACTTACGCATGGTTTCTTGCGCCTGTGTCATTTTACAGACTACATTCTTTCCAAGGGCATTTGCTGTCCTTCTCCCCTCCAGGTATAAGAGCAAAACATTGTTTTGTTTTATTTTTGTATTCCCTTACAGCCTGAGTTATTTTTTAATCTACATGCATTAAAATTCACTCTTTGAGCTATAACACCCATGGCAGAGTACCCTCCATTCACCATTAGGGTATCATACAAATAGATTCAATTTCCATAAAATTATACCGTTCATACATCAGTCTGCTTAATTTCTCTTTCAGCTGCTGGCAAATGTTGATTGGTTTAAAGCCTCTTTAGTTTTGCTTTTTCCAGAATATCATAATGTTAATATCATGTCGTATATAGTATTATTAGGTGGATATAGTGGAGATAACATTCATCCTTGTTTTTTTTTGACCTAACAGCTCATTTATTTGCATAACTGAATAATATTCTAATATATGACTATAATATATTTTATTTATATTTTCAGTAGTTAATGCACATTTGGGTTAAATACAATTTTTGCCTAACTATACATATTCCTACTCTGGATATTGATGTTCAGAAATTGTGAGGACATATTGTTTTATTTTGTTACACACGTAACTAGGAGTTAAACCACTTGGGAAATTTCCAGGTTGTTTCCCTAAAGGACTATAGCATTTTACATTGCCATTGATTTTTGAACATAGTCTATATCTCAATTTATTTGGACTTTCATTGATTTCTTTCATAAATGCTTTGCACTTTATAAGGATACACCTTGTACATATCTTGTTAAATTAATATTACTATTTCAATTTTTGGTTCATCTAAATGTTCTTTTCTTGAGCTACTTTGTAAATGGCTGTCTGTTTGTTAATATGTTTTCATTCTTTTACTTTTTTTTTTTTTTTTTTTCAGTACTGGGGATCGAACTCAGGATCCCGCGCTTGCTAGGCAGGTGTTTATTCCACTGGCTATATCCCCAGCCCTCTTTTACTTTTAAAATTAAAATTAAAAATTCTTTTTTAAATTTCAATTTTTGATTTGTTATTGATACAAAAGAAGTAAGTTGACGCAAAAAAAAAAGTAAGTTGATTTGCAAATGTTAACCTTTTATCATGACAAATTACATGTGCTTCTTAGTTTAGTGTATTATTTTGGCTAGTTTACACACATGCCGATAAAGAGGGTTTATATTGGCCTTTATATTCTCCTTTCTTAATTTTACACCTTTAATTTCTTTCTCTTGTCTCATACCAGTAAATAGAACTTTGGGTAAAATTCTGAATAGAATTTCAAGAGAATATACCCTTACATTGCTTCTAATGTTAGAGGAAAGCAAATACTTTTTTATCACTAACTCTGTGGGTTTGGAGGGTTACATTGATTTTGTAAATGTTGAATCAAGGTTGCACAACTTGAATTAATTTCATTCCACCATGGAGTAAAATTCTCTGTTTACTGCTGGATTTGGTTTCCCAATACTTACTGAGTATTTTGTATCTATATTCCCGGAAGATGCTCCTCTGTGATTTTCTTTCCTATAATACCTTTATCAGTTTTCTTTTTTTGCGCTCGGGTAATACTGGCCTCAAACAATGTTAGGAAGTATTTCCTTTGCTTTTATTTACTGAGAAAGACTGTGTAAGAAAGTAACCTATCTTGTTTCAGTGTTGGTAGATTTAGTAATAAAGCCGTCTGGACATGATAATTTCTTCTTTGCAAAACTATTAAATATTTATTTAATTTTCAGTAAATACAAGTCCATTCATACTTGCTTATGTTCTTTGTGCAAAATTTGATGATTTGTTTTTTTCAAGAGTAGTTCTTTCATCTGATATGAAAATTTTAAATGAAAATTAGATCATAGCATTTTTATTAATTTTTAAAGACAATAAGCCAGTGAGTGTTTGTTTACATTTCTGATATTAATGCCTTATTTATTTTTTCTTACTTATGAATGCTAAAGTTTTATAAATGTTTAAAAATTGTTTTCAAAGAATGACCTTTCAGTAACTGATTTCCTCCCATGTTTTACTGTTGAAATGTTCAGAGATTTTTGCCCTAATTTTTATTATCTCTTTCTTTTGCTTGTCTTGGTTTTTAAAGTTTTCCTAACATTTTGCATTATGCCAACTATCTATGCCTTATAATTGGCATAGATAACTGTTACTGGGGTAGATAACTTAATTTCTATGTAGACATTTTATAAATTTTCCTGTACTGTATTGCATTCTATAAATTGTGTACTTCTATAAAGTTGTATTATTATTTCACTCAGTTTAAAATACATTAATGATTTTCTGGAATCTTCTCTTCGGCTCATAAATTACTTAGAAGTATGATGTTCAATTTCCAGATATACAAAAATCTTTCTTTTTTCTATTTTTATTTTAATTCTACTGAAAGTTATATTGTATGATTACTACTCTTTGCAGTCTATAAATGTATTTTATTGTCCAAAGTAATCTTAGTAAATAATCCATAAAAGGTTGAAAAGACTGAATACTTTGTTGTATTACCTGAAATTTATAGAATTGTTAATTAGGTAAAACATTGATGGGACTTTCCAATTCATGAGCTTAATGATTTTGTTCTGTTTCATCAGCTATTTAAGTCTCTAATTCAATAGTAAGCATGTCCAATTGTAGTTTCTACTTCATATATTTGCCGATCTCTTGTTAGGTACATATACATTTGGGACTTTTACCTCATCTTGGAGAGCTGACCTCCTTCTGGAATGAAATGGCACTGATATTTTTCTTTCAAGTTTATTTGATTCATTTCATTTTGCTTTCTCTTTCTGTCTTTTTTGTTTTTTTGAGACAAGGTCTGCCTATGAGGGTCACGCTGACCTTCAACTCACTTTGTAGTCTAGGCTGGCTTCAAACACAAAATGCTTCTCCTGCCTCACATTGCAGACACGTGCCACTATACCCAGCTCTGATAATTTTCTGAAATTCATATGACTGCATTCTTTTCACTAGTGTTAGTATGGTATATCTTTCTCCCTTCCTTTGCTATGAATATATGAAATCTTTATTTTAAAGCAGTTTCTTACAATGTATATTTGACAAGTGTATACAGTATCTTGTTTACTCTTGAAACTATGATGAGAGTTTTTAATGGATATATTTAGACCTTTGATATTTAAAATGACTGTTTAAATTCTTTAGCTGACATCTTCCCTGACTGTAACTGTTTTCTGTTTTTCTTAGTTTTCTTGGCTTTGTCTACTGTCTAGTTCAACAAAGCCATTCTTAACTTATTACCATGTTTTTTCAAATTTGTAATAAATCTTTTGATCTCCTAACAATGAGAAGTCTGCTTCACATTTTTATTACTTGATTTCCAATACATTCTGAGCCTTAGTCATCTCCCCCATTTTTTTTTCCCTCTGTTTCACATCTGAGCCAGACTGTGCTCTCTTCTTGAGGATCCACAGGAGATTCACACCACACAGGAGCACTCATCCAGGAAACTTGCACCCCAGTCTCCCATTCCAGCCACAATCAAAACTGGGAAGCAGGGTCCTTTCTCAGTATTCTCAAGTCATATGGGCCCGTTTGGGAGCCCTGCTCATTTTCTCCAAAGATCTAACAGCTGTAATACATCTTTGTGTGCTTTGCTGGTGTGTGCTTAGTATCAACACTCTCAACACCTGACCCATATTTGGAGTGAGGCTGAATCCTGGATCTTCAGAATGCCTGCAATACCCACTCTTAGACCTGTTTCTCTCATTAAATTATCTGTGAATGCATGTTTTCTGTTGGGGGTTTTTAACACATTAATTATCAACTTTCAGTCTCTTGTCTGATTATTCTAACATTGCAATCAGTCCTCAATCTACTACTGATGCTTTTGCTGTAAAGACTACATTTTTTCCTCATGTTTTTATATACCTTGTAATTTTTAATTTGCAGATAGACTTGTAGTAACAGTGGAAATGACTGAGGTACCTAGGACTTTCGTGTGAAGACTTTTATAATATATTGAAGAATAGGGTCATGTTTAATATGTACTATAATTTTAATTGTCATTGGCCTCAAGTTCTCCAACAGTTTTGTTTGTGTTCAGCCTCTTGACTTCGGGATTTCTTAAGTAGTTTTGTCTGGAGAACACCTGCATGTTATAGCAATTCTTTTTTTTTTTTTTTTTTTTTTTTTTTTTTTTTTTTTTTTTTTTTTTTTTTTTTTTTTTTTTTTTTAATTTTTTTATTTTAGAAACATAAAAGTACAAAAACATATTGACAAACAGACACCCATTATCATAGAAAATAGTACAATCACAACTAATCTATAGACAAGGTGATATGGTCTCAACAGTAGTTGTTGCTTTATCCATTGATATCTTCGAATTGTAGATGTATGGACCCATATACAGA